>ONZH01016590.1:0-32208 GCA_900303285.1 Rhinella marina
AGGCTAATCTGAGGTCCTGAAGGGGGCACTACAGGCTGAATCTGAGGTCTGAAGGGGGCACTACAGGCTGATCTGAGGTCTAAGAAGGGGCAACTACAGGCTGATCTGAGGTCTGAAGGGGGCACTACAGGCTGATCTGAGGTCTGAGGGGGCACTACAGGCTGAAGGGGGCACTGAGGTCTGAAGGTACTAGGCTGAAATCTGAGGTCTGAAGGGGGACTACAGGCTGATCTGAGGTCTGAAGGGGGGCACTACAGGCTGAATCAGGCTGAGGTCTGATCTGGGGGCACTACAGGCTATCTGAGGCTGATCTGAGGGTCTGAAGGGGGCACTACAGGCTGATCTGAGGACTCTGATGATGGCACTGTGGGCTGATCTGAGGTCTGATGCTGGCACTGTGGGCTGATCTGAGGTCTGATGCTGGCACTGTGGGTTGATGTGAGGTCTGAAGGAGGCCCTGTGGGCTGATCTGAGTCTGATGGGCACTGTGGGCTGATCTGAGGTCTGATGGGGGCACAGTGGGCTGATGTGAGGTCTGAAGGAGGCCCTGTGGGCTGATCTGAGGTCTGATGGGGGCACTGTGGGCTGATCTGAGGTCTGATGGGGGCACAGTGGGCTGATGTGAGGTCTGAAGGAGGCCCTGTGGGCTGATCTGAGGTCTGATGGGGGCACTGTGGGCTGATCTGAGGTCTGATGGGGGCATAGTGGGCTGCTGTGAGGTCTGATGGGGGCACAGTGGGATGATTTGAGGACCATTACAGCGGGTCCTTATTATTTCTGGGAGCACTACTGGAGGCACTATGGGAAAATGGTTTCTATTATGGGGAATTATTACTACTACCAGGGGTACTATTGGGGGTGTTACTATTATTAGTACAATATGGAGGGCACTACTGCTAAAAAGGGATACTGGTGGAGCATTATCACTATTGGGGCACTATTACTAATGGGACACTCTAGGAGAGAATTATTAGTGGGAGCACGGTGACTATATGGGGTCCTACCTGTATGGCACTGTTATATCTACAGTATAGTATTTGGGGACATTGGGGAGCACAGTGGGCGCAGTATTTTAGGCAGCAGCAGGATAACAGTAAAAGTGGGTAATTTATGATGTCTTTGTGGCAGAGAGAAGATGGAGCTGAAAGAATTGTCATGGCGGTGTGGGCCAGAGAAGATGAGAAAAGAGAAGATCTACATCAGGAAGACGTCACTGGATGTAAGAGGTAAGTGTGCTGTATCATCTTGTATGTTTGGTGCTGGTGAATGTAATGTCCATCCAGATATGTGTCACCTGCCGGTATATGGTATGTTACTGCTGCAGCCAATCAGTGCTCTAATGCTGAGAACTGGCTGCAGTGGTCACATGCTATACACCAGCCCATCAGTGTGCACATCACCAGCACTATGACAGATGTGCACACTCGCCCATTACATGCCTGTCAGTCTTTGTTTACGTGGCAGCAGCAATGATGCCAGAAAGTCCAGCGTGTCACAGGCGTCACCACTGCAGCCATATAACCAAAGCATTCAATGGCAGGGAGGGAACAGCTGAGAATTGTGGATTTCTTTTCCATCTGCCATATTTTATTTTTAATTACTGAACAATCCTCTTTATTCTAACCATACTAGAGCGGTATTTTTATAGTTAGGCTTGCTGGCTTGAATTTTCACGTGGTGGGGGTGGGGGTGCCAGATCCCCACCCGACCTGTGTATGTGTGGTAAGAGCCAGGGGAGGTGTGATGGGTGACGGTGTACGAGCCGATTGGGGGCGTGGTTTAGCAGATTGGGGGCATGGTTTAGCAGATTGGGGGCGTGGTTTAGCGGTTTAGCAGATTGGGGTGTGGTTTAACATGTTGGGAGTGTGGCCTAAAATGTCCTCCTTTTTGAGATGAAGACGGTGGCCACCCTAAGTATATAGAATATATGTGTAGTATGTGTAGTATATAGAAATTAGTATGTGTAGTCTATAGAAATTACCTCAGTTCTGTTGACAGAATATAGAATATATGTATAGTATATAGAAATTACCTCAGTTCTGCTTCCAGTATATAGAAATTACCTCAGTGCTGTTGTCAGTATATACAATATATGTATAGTATATAGAAATTAACTCAGTTTTCCTGCAAGTATATAGCATATATAGTATATAGAATACATAGTATATAGCAATTACCTCAGTTCTGCTTTCACTATATGTAATATATATATTTATATATATGTATAGTATATAGAAATTACCTCAGTGTTGTCAGTATATACAATATATGTACAATATATACGCAGTGTCCGGGTTTGGGGTGGTCCCAACGCTATGCTGGGTCCCCTGGACACCGTTGAGGTGTCACCATGTGTTGCTGCTCTCCGGAAAGGATGGAAAGGCGTGGTGCAACCCAATGGGAAATAAATCCGTAGAGTCACGGTCTGCAGTAAACCAGTGTGCTTCTTTATTGGAGGAATTCAGGTACAAAACAATACAGGCGGGGCATTGGGCTGGCTTCTCCAGTCTCCTCCCGGCAGAAGAAGGGTTTGATGCTGAGGAAAGGCCTGAGCTAGCTGTCCCTCTCTCTCTTCAGAATGCTTGCATCCTGGTCCAGGGCCCGCGGTCTGTAGCTCAGAAGTCCGGGTAGCTCCTTGGTCACAGGGCTAGTGACCCATGGTCTGTGGCTCAGCGTCCCCATCTCAGCGTCTTCTTCTGGTCCCTCAGTAGTCTGGCAGAGTCTCCTCTCCAAGCACTGGTCCCTAACTGCAGAATACTAGGGGCTCTAACTGCTCTCCTTATATACAGTTTTTGCTCGACTGGAACCTTCTAGTGGGAGGGGTGGAGTGGAGAAGCTCAGCACAAACAGGTACAATGTTTCAGTTCAAAGGCAATGACACAGCAGGTGTTCCTGACAAAAACAAGTTTTCAGAATTAACAACATAGCAAAAACCAGACATTTAACCCCTTGGCGCATTTGGACGTAACTGTACGTCCAAAGTGCAAGTAAATTGCGGCATTTGGACTTGCAGTTACGTCCAAACTGCTTACCGGGACTGTGACACTATAAAGTGTCACAGCCCCGGAGTCTCCGCTCTCCCCAAGAGTAGAGACCTCGGGGAAGCCGGCATGTACAGTGTTTCACTGTACGGCGGCAGCCTCAGGAAGCGCACGGCGTCATAGCAACCAATGACGCCGTGCGCTCCCGTCCTCTGGGGCAGCACAGGCCGGGATTTCACAGCCCGTATCGGGCCGTGAAATACGGCCGTCTGAATGGGGCCTTAAGTGTAACACTGAAACAGTGCATTGCAATAGATGACTATTGCAATGCACTGTATAGCCATCAAGCCCACTGGATCTTCAAGATCCAAATGGGCCTTGATAAAGTTTAATAAAATGTAAAAAGTAAAAAAGAAAAGTGTAAAAAGAAAGTAAAAAAAAGTGTAAAAAGAAAGTAAAAAAAAATAAAGTTTAAAAAAAAGTTAAAAAAGCGCCCTTTTTCCCCAAATGAAGTAAAAAAAAAGTAAAAAAAAAAAAAGAATCGCCGCGTCCGTATCGACGGGCTCTATAAAAGCATCACATCGTCCACCCCGCCAGGTGTACGCAAAATTTTTTTTTTTTAAAAAAAAGCTATACCAAAACAGCCATTTTCTGTCACCTTGCCACACAAAAAGTGTAATAGCGGGCAATCAAAAAGGCGTATTTACCCCAAAATGGTACCAATCAAACCGTCATCTTGTCCCGCAAAAAATGAGCCCCTACCTGAGACAATCGCCCAAAAAATAAAAAAACTACAGCTCTCTGACTATGGAGATACTAAAACATGATTTTTTTTGTTTCAAAAATTATATTATTGTGTAAAACTTAAATAAATAAAAATAAGTATACATGTTAGGTATCGCCACGTCCGTAACAACCTGCTCTACAAAAATATCACATGATCTCTCCCCTCAGGTGAACACCGTAAAAAATAAAAAATAAAAACTGTCTAAAAAAAGCCATTTTTTATCACATTTAATCACAAAAAAATTTTATACCAAGCGATCAAAAAAGCGTATGCCCCCAAAAATAGTACCAATCTAACCGTCATCTCGTCCCGCAAAAAATGAGCCCCTACCTGAGACAATCGTCCAAAAAATAAAAAAAACTACAGCTCTCTGACTATGGAGACATTAAAACATGATTTTTTTTTGTGCTTCAAAAATATTGTGTAAAACTTAAATAAATAAAAAAAATAATACATATTAGATATTGCCGCGTCCGTAACGACCTGCTCTATAAAAATATCACACAATCTAACCTGTCAGATGAATGTTGTAAATAACAAAAAATAAAAACAATGCCAAAACTGCTAGTTTTTGTTACCTTGCCTCACAAAAAGTGTAATATAAAGCTACCAAAAATCGTATGTACCCTAAAATAGCACTAACAAAACTGCCAACTTATCCCGTAGTTTCCAAAATGGGGTCAGTTTTTTGCAGTTTCCTACTCTAGGGGTGCATCAAATGTGACATGGCAACTTAAAATTTTTCCAGTGAAATCTGCCCTGGCGTTCCTTTCCTTCTGCGCCCTGCCGTGTGCCTGTACAGCAGTTTACGATGACAAATGGGGCATTTCTGTAAACTACAGAATCAGGGTAATAATTATTGAGTTTTGTTTGGCAGTTAACCCTTGCTTTATTCTCGGAATAAAATGATTGATATGGAAAGTCTGCCAAAAAAGTGAAATTCGGAAATTTTGGCTACATTTTCCTTTAATTCTTGTGGAACACCTAAAGGGTTAATAACGTTAAAAATCAGTTTTGAATACCTTGAGGGGTGTAGTTTCTAAAATGGGGTAATTTTTGGGTGGTTTCTATGATGGAAGCCTCACAAAGTGACTTCAGACCTGAACTGGTCCTTAAAAAGTGTGTTTTGGAAATTTTGTGAAAAATGTCAAGATTTGCTTCTAAATTTCTAAGCCTTCTAACGTCCCAAAAAAATAAAATGTAATTTTCAAAATGATCCAAACCTGAAGTAGACACATGGGGAATGTAAAGTCATAACTATTTTTGGAGGTATTACTATGTATTTTAAAAGTAGAGAAATTGACATTTGGAAATTTGGAAATGTTTCTAAATTTTTGGTAAATTTGGTATTTTTTTTATAAATAAGAATGAAATATTTTGACTCAAATTTACCACTATCATGAAGTACAATATGTGACGAGAAAACAATCTCAGAATGGCCTGGATAAGTAAAAGCGTTCCAAAGTTATTACCACATAAAGTGAGACATGTCAGATTTGAAAAATGGGGCTCCGGCATTTGGTCCAAACTGGCTGTCGCTTGAAGGGGTTAAAAGGTCAGGCTGTCTGCTTTTTGGTGGTAAACAAGTCTGGGTTTTTCCCTCCAAAGAAAGGTGGTAAACATGTCTTTAAATCTTATGGCAGCTGTGGAAAATTAACAGCTTCATAATCCAAGCCCTAGCAGTCTCTCAGTATTCATTTAACCCTTTCCACATAGCCATTTAAGTACAGTGATAATGAACAGAATATATATCAAAACATATATAAAATGCAGTTTCACAGTAATAAAGAGTACACGTTAACCCATGTCCACATTTCAAAGCGCTCCTGGCTTCAGGGCACTACATATATAGGAATTACCTCCGTTCTGCTGCCAGTAGATATATATAGTATGTAGAAATTACCTCAGTTCTGCTTCTAGTATATAGAATATATATAGTATATAGAAATTACCTCAGTTCTGCTTCTAGTATATAGAATATATATAGTATATAGAAATTACCTCAGTTCTTTTGCCAGTATATACAATATATGTAAAATATATAGAAATTACCTCAGTTCTGCTGCCAGTATATATCACAAGGTCTATCAGTCCTGGACTGACAAACCCGGCAGTGAAGACGGCTTGTATGCTTCGTAATAGTGAGCTCACAGACGTCCATGCAAGCACCGTGCAATGCGCATTACATAAGTCTGGAATGGTGGCCCAAAAAAAGGTGAAGAAGCCTCAACTTTAATATTGTCATACGAAGCGTTGGCTTGAGTTTACAAAAACGTACGAACAGTGGACAGTCGAAGATTGGAAACGGGTGATTTGGAGCAATGAGACGAAAGTCAATAGACTAGGCTTTCATGGGTGCAAATGGGTCTGAAAGAAACAAGGAAAAATAGGGTTAATGGATCGAGAAATTGATGTCGAGATTGGTGAAGAAAGGATTTAATGAGCAATAGAGGTGCTTGATTGCCCCCCACAGTCCCCAGATCTCCACCCAATCAAACACTTGTGGGTAGAGTCGAAGAAAATGCTGTACTCATACCCTAGTGAGTCAACCAGTATGCACAAACATTGGGAACGTATAGAAGAGACCTGGGAACAGATTTAGGTTGAGACATGCTTGAATCTGATTGAGAGCATGCCCAGAAGGATTCAGGCAGTGCTGAAAGACAAAGGTGGACTAAAAAAATAATAAAAATTAAAATTTTGAATTTAAGGAGCAAAACAGTAACAATGCAGTTAACATGACAAGAATCTGCATAACTAACCATATGATAAATAGTTGCAAGCCCAATTTATGTATGAGATAGCCAAGATGATTGTCTATAAAAGGATGTAGTCTCATGTTTGAAGCTATATTGGATGGTGAGATATGGAGCCTGAAATTCGAAAGTTTAAAAAATTGTTTTACTCTTTTGCTTGTCACTGTATATATACACGATTCACAAAAAGTTAGGGATATTTGGTTTGTGGGTGAAATTTCAGGATGAACCTAAAATGCCCTCTAACCTTTGCAGGTGATCTTAATGTGACCTTCTCTAAACTTATGAATGCACATGTCTAACTGTTCAATGTTTCAGTACATTTTACACAACTTGCTGTTCTCTATCAAGGAGCTTAACGGCAAAATTTAAAACAGATGTTTGATCCATGAATCGACCAATAAATTTTCTGGTTCAATTAGAATTGGTATTTAAACATTCCTCCTCATCATGCTGTTCACATTTTGACTTAATGAGACCAAGTCAACACCTAACAATTGATGAACAGTACCTCACCATTGTGAGGCTTCAAGTAAGGATGTTCTCAGAAGGAAGTGGCCACTGAACTTAGAGTGTTAAAGAATCAACAGCAGGTTGTATCAAAGATACAGAGAGACTGGATGTCAGGACCGGCAGTCATTGCACCCGTTCTGCTGGTCCTGCCCCTGACTCTGGTGGCGAGGTGGTTGCCCGGGGTCAGGCTTCGTCCGCTATTTCGGCAGGCTCCTCCTCCAGCCGGCGGTCTCTGGCTGTGGATGCGCGTCCCAGGCAGGGGACGCGCGCGACGGTCATAGGGGCCAGGGACGTGGCTGGTGCGCACTCTCGCTCGTGGCCTGTTACTGGTCGCCGGAAAACGCAAGCAATATAGTGTTTGTTTATTTTCTGTTTATTTGGTATCTCAGGAGTTAAGTTTTGGTTCTTGCTTTCTCCTCCCAGTCAGCTGGTTGGGTGGGGTCTGCTAGGTATTTAAGGCCCTCTGGTTTTTACCTAGCTGCCAGTGTTTGGAGTTCCTTCCTACTACCTGGTTTGCTATTTTTTGCTCTGCAGTTTTGACTCTTGATGTTCCTTGACCCTTGGCGTGTTTTTGACTACTTCTCTCTGCTTGCTGATTTTGTTCCTGACGTACTCTCCTGGTTTTGACGCGGCTACCTGACTACCCATTTGGTTCTTGTTTGTCTGTCTTGTTTGTCTTCCCATCCCCCGCACTTTTGCTAGTGTATTTCCAGTCTTCAGGTTGTCGGCTCAGGGGTTAGCCTAAGCGGGCAATAGGCAGGGAAAGGGTTGGGATTAAGCTTAGGGATCACTTACCCCTTATCTGTGTATCCCAGCCCTGACACTGGAAGAGTCACAGAAAAGCAGAGAAGTGGACGGCCTTTGACCACATCCCACACTGATGACCACTGGATGATGAATGCCACCACTGGAGTCATCGTCTTGCATGGGCCAGAGAGCATCTACGCTGGACGAGGGACCACTTTATACGTATATATTCTATTTTTTTCCGGATAGAAGATGGAACCGTTCATTTCTTTGGATTCACAATAAAAACAGATATTAGTTGGAGGTCGTCCATGTGCCGTCTGCCTTCGTATGTCCTATAGAATAGTAATTTCTAGTGACAGGAGGGAGAATAATGCAGTTTACACATTGAAGACATCTGTATTTTGCAGATTTGTGGTTTGTGGACTGCAGTACGGACACGGTCGTATGGAGGAGGCCTCAGGATGTGTTCATATCACATTTTTGTCCCACATTTAACAAATATGTTAGAAAATATGTTTAAACTTCTAGCAAAATAGTATACATTAAATTGATTTATTTATTTTTTTTTACATTGGAACCTTATGGTGACTGCAGTCTCTGTATGTATCCGTCTGACTCTAACAAATATGTGAGACACACTTGTGATGTGTGATGTGAATACGGCCTTAAGAGCTCACGAGGACGAATCTGTCTGGAGCCTGATCCCGCCCACACATGGTCACATGGTCATGACATCACCAAAGGTCCTTTAGCCCACTAGGCTTTAGTATCTACAGATCAATCTATGACACCTGGTCATGTGATCACTGCTGCTTTACGGGATGAGGTAAGCATCTCCCTTTTGTGTCTTTAAGGTGCTCTGACCTCACTGACCCCATTTTGTTGTTGTGCTGCAAAACCCAGTGTCTCACACTAGCTAACATCGCCGGATGTGGTTACAAGTTTGAATTTTTGACAGTTGTCGTCTCGCGGTCACAATCATTCTTCACCATTTTATCAATGCAACATTGAAATCTTTATCCCTTCATGATCACAACCAGAAAATTAACAGTGAATGGGCCTGGGCTGCAATTCCAAGCACCGCCACTATACAAAGGTAGTGGTGTACATCAGAAATAAGGCTATATCTGGCATTTTTGCTGATTTTTTTTAATCCATTTGCAAGATATTTAGGAGACTAGTGCCTGTACGTATCACACAGAAAGTAGAGAAGAATCTGCTTCCTATCTTTCTCTTAGGGCTCATGCACGTGGCTGTAGCAGTTTTTGCGGCCCTCAAATCGCGGATCTGCATTACAAGAAAACTGTACACATTTTGCAGAATGAAACGTCCGGCCTTCTATAGACTGTCCCATCCTTGTCCGTAATACAGAACGGATATACGGATGCTGTCTGCATATTTTGCAGCCACATTGAAATGAATGGGCCTGCTTTCAATCCATATTTTTTGCAGAAAAGATCGGTCCTGTGCATGAGTCCTTAATCATTAGCAGCCCCAGCATCATGGAGGACATTACAGAGAAGTACTGACCTGTATGTAGTGTCTGTGGCTCTTTGTGTGGCTCTCCCCTGTCTTCTCAGCCCTTGCTCCCCCATTCCCTCATCTGATACTTCTGTGATCTGGTCCACCTGGAGAAGTTTCTGAGAGTAAAGTGCTTATCAATGGGAGTGGGAGGGGGGTTGGGGGAATGGAGGTGAACAGCTGATAACAGAAACACTTTTTCCATCATCCTATGATAGCACCAGGAGAGGGTCCACCTCCCAGGACAGGAAACCCTCAGATATAAAGAAGGAGGAACCTCTCCATCCCACAGAGGTTTCCTGTCCTAGGAAAAGGACAACTGCAGAACATTATGCGTGTACAATAGGACTAGGGGAGTAGTTTCTCTCCTCCATAATGAGCTAGCTGAGTAGGGGTGTGTATCGGGTAAGTTGCCTGCTCCACACATCCTGCACTTGCGTTTTACTGGATATCCATACAGATCCCCTATAGAATAGTGTGGGTAGAGCATCTTTAGTGAAGAGCGTGTGATGTCACCAAAATCACATGTCATGCATAATCTTGGAAAAATGTGGTCGGACTTGATGACGTGTGACGTCCTGAATCCTGCGAGATTTCAGCTTGGAAGCATGAGGAACGTGCATTTTTTTTCTAATAGTCAAAAGCCCATGGACAGCTCTGGAGGGCAGAAGAAACCGTCTACCCTTGCACCTGTCGTATGGATTGGAGAGTATGTATGGTGGATATATTTACCATATGAATAGCAGCTTATTGCAGCATGTTGTTTTTCAGGATAAATCAAAAAAGGTATCCTCAAAAACAAGGCACAAGTAGTGTGGGCTGGGTAAGGCCAAGCTAGCCCTCTCTTATATTAAATTGCTTTGTCGTTCCTGCACTGAAAGTACTATAGCAGAAGGATCGCCTTCTATGATGAAATGCATAAAAGAATATATTAGAGAAGATAATCCTCTTAAATCTAAAAAAAATTCTTATTGAAGCAAGGACTAGTTTCCCCCTGCACCCGCGTATTCGAATATCTGTAGCTTAGATGAAGAGGTCCAAGCAGTAGAAGTGGGGAAGTTGATTCTGATTCGTCGTCTGAAGGGAAGAAAGTTGGTAAACCTTTTTTCCCTATTCAGGACATAGACCAATTCTTAAAGGCCATTAAAGGGGTTGTCTCACTTCAGTAAGTGGCATTTATCATGTAGAGAAAGTTAATACAAGCCACTTACTAATGTATTGTGATTATCCACATTGCTTCCTTTGCTGGCTGGATTAATTTTTCCATCACCTTATACACTGCTCGTTTCCATGTTATAGACCACCCTGCAATCCATCAGTGGTGGCCGTGCTTACACACTATAGAAAAAAGCAGACATTCCACATGAAAGCTAAAGTCCAAGCAACAGAGGAGAAATCACTGTTAGAAATCGGGTCGGGAATAATTGCCCGTAAAACCTGATTTTTATTTTCACTTTTAGCTGCATTCACAGCATCCCCATTTCTATCAGTGATATCTTCCCCTGTACTGAACATACTGTATTGCTGTCACTCTGGTATTGACTGAAAGCTTGGAATGGCAGCTTTCAAACAATGGTAGCATGTTTCTAGCTGCTACAATTCAGGAGACAGCAGCATCTAAAATAGCCCTTCCCCTCCAGTTAGCTACTTTTCTGACTGCTGGAGCTGAACTCCTGCAAGTTAGGTGGTTAAAGGTTATGATGGTCCAGGAGGTACCCTCCTTTGTTGCAGATGTTATGGAGCTGCCCCAAGGGACGGGAAACAACTGGATCTGGTATAGGGGAAGGCCTTTTTTGTGGCCTTTCATGTTGCTTTCTCTCTTTGGGAGGTGTGGAAACCCTCCTGTCAGATAGACTAGAACATCTATGTTCTAATATCACCTTTTTCATGAGATTTTATGTGGATTGTACATTGTTTCTTCTTTTTTTACATTCAGGTTCTCACAACTTAGAATCGTCTACATTGATGTTTTCTGTATCTGAGAATTTTCCTGGCTGACCCATCAAGGATGGATAGGGACAGAGACAAGATGGCAGAGAAGATATTAAATCTCACCCTAGAGATACTCTTCCAACTTACTGGAAAGGTGAGAGATTCTGATGATGTCACATTACATCATTCTTATCTATGGTAATAACAGATGATATGACTGGAGAGGTGAGAGATTCTGATGATGTCACATTACATCATTCTTATCTATGGTAATAACAGATGATATGACTGGAGAGGTGAGAGATTCTGATGATGTCACATTACATCATTCTTATCTATGGTAATAACAGATGATATGACCGGAGAGGTGAGAGATTCTGATGATGTCACATTACATCATTCTTATCTATGGTAATAACAGATGATATGACTGGAGAGGTGAGAGATTCTGATGATGTCACATTACATCATTCTTATCTATGGTAATAACAGATGATGTGACTGGAGAGGTGAGAGATTCTGATGATGTCACATTACATCATTCTTATCTATGGTAATAACAGATGATGTGACTGGAGAGGTGAGAGATTCTGATGATGTCACATTACATCATTCTTATCTATGGTAATAACAGATGATATGACTGGAGAGGTGAGAGATTCTGATGATGTCACATTACATCATTCTTATCTATGGTAATAACAGATGGACATGGCTGTAGAGGTGATGGACTCTGGAAATGTCAGTAGTGATATTTATTACTGTGTTTCCCCATAACCAGGATTACACAGTGGTGAAGAAGACCTCTAGTGAGCGCTGTCAGGCCCCTGTGTCTGAAGGATGGGGAAGAACCCTGAGCCCAATAATGGGGCCTCCACCTCACTCCCTGATACATAAGGAAATCAATGCTCAGAAGATCCTAGAACTCATCCACAAAATGATGGAGTTGCTGACTGGAGAGGTGACACTGCTGGGAATGCTGGGAGATTATACAGTAACAGCACTGGAGGGGTCTGGGTGATGACTGTATCATTGTGTTGTCAGGTTCCTATAAGGTGTCAGGATGTCACTGTCTATTTCTCCATGGAGGAGTGGGAGTATGTAGAAGGACACAAGGATCTGTACAAGGAGATCATGATGGAGAACCACCAGCCCCTCACATCACCAGGTAATAGACAGGACTAAATATACCCGTCCTTTAAAAGGGTTGTCTCATCACAGACAATGGGGGCATATCACTAGGATATGCTGGGACCCGCACCTTTATCGGGAACAAAGCCCTGCAAGGTGGTGGCTGGAGGACTCTGGTCCGGCCACCACCAAGCGTGCTCCCCATACAAGTGAATCGGAGCACACCGCCCATGACCGGCCACCGCTCCCATTCTGGGCCGACGGAAATAGCCGAGCCAGTTCTTGGCTATTTTTGGCAGCCCCATAAAAAATGAATGGTGGGCGGCTGCGCTTGAGCAGTGTGCCCTCCAACACTTTCGGGGCTCCGTTCTCGATATAGGTGCGGGTTATGGAAGTTGGACCTGAACCTAAAAGACAATGGGAGCATATCCTAGTGATATGCCCCCATTGTCTGTGATGAGACAACACTTTAAATATCTGTACTAGTGTTGATCGAGCACAGTGATGCTCGGGTGCTCTGGCCGAACATTAGTTGGTGCTCGAGTGCTCGGCCGAGCACCTGAGTATAATGGAAGTCAATGGGAGAACCCGAGCACTAAACCAGGCACCCCCTGCTCTGAAGAGGGGAGGGTGTCTGGTTCATAGGGAAAGTTGAGAAAATGATGGAAACACCACTGAAATGGTTTAGGAACAGCATGGGAAGGATGTCTGGATGCATCTTGGACGATGCATCCAATTCACGATAATGTCTGACTATTATGCCACTTTTACGGAATGACAATAATACCCCCCCCCCCCATTTTAGAGGAAACATTGTTAGGAAACATATATTTACTTGTATATAAAGCGCAAGTAGCAGCACGCCCTCACCCCTAATGTTTTACACGGTCAGATCAGCAGTAGGCACTCGCCCCTAATGTTTTTGAGTGTCAGCAGCACTGAAGGTCAACTTGTCAGGAGGAGGACCAGAGTTAAGAAGTGGAAGAGGAGGTGGTAGACAATGAAATCACTGGCCCAACATGGCAAAGTGGCAAGCTGAGTGAGGACAGCAGTACAGAGGGGGAGGGATCCGCAGCACCGCAACAGGCTGGAAGAGGCAGTGGGGTGGCAAAAGGGAGAAGGCAGGCCACACCAACAAGTGTGGACGATAAAATAATTGTCATTTGCAACCTGTGCCGTACCAAAATGAGCAGGGGCATGAACACTAGCAACCTGACCACCACCAGCATGATCCTCATGGCAGCAAAGCACCATAATAGGTGGGCCAAACGCCTGGATCCACAATCGGTGTCTGCGGGTCACACCACTGCCTCCTCTTCCCTGTGTTACGTTCTAGCCCAGATGCCTCCCGCCCTACTCCTGGACCCTCGCAAGCACCATCACGGAGCACATCCACTTCTGTGTCCCAGCGTAGCATACAGATGTCCATACCCCAGGCCTTTGAACGAAAGTGCAAATACCCAGCCACCCACCCACAGGCCAAAGCACTAAATGCACACCTTTGCAAATTGCTGGCGCTGGAAATGTTGCTGTTTAGGCTTGTGGACACTGAGGCTTTTCGCAGTCTGATGGCGGCTGTCCCTCGTTACTCAGTACCTAGCCACCACTATTTTTGCAGGTGTGCCGTTACCGCCTTACACCAGCATGTGTCCCGTAACATAACCCGTGCCCTGACCAACACAGTTATTAGGAAGGTCCACTTAACGACTGACACATGGACAAGTGCTTTTGGCCAGGGACGCTACATTTCCCTGACGGCACACTGGGTGAGCATTGTGGAGGCTGGGAGCGAGTCCTCCCCTGGGAATGCACAGGTGCTACCGACACAAAGGATTGCGGGCCCTACTTCCATCCGGATTTCCGCCACCACCTACATTAGCGGCTGCAACCCCTCCTTCTCCTCTTCCACTTCCACCTAGGAAATCTCATCTTGCAGCACCAGTCAGCCATCACTCAGTAGCTGGAAGCAGTTTGGCACAGCAGTGGGGAAGCGGCAAAAGGTGACAAACAACACACCACCGCATAGCTATGGCAGGGTATAAGGGACCAGGCTGAGCTGTAGCTCTCGCCACCCAACCTACAACCAGGCATGGTTGTGTCTGATAATGGCCGCAACTTGGTGGCGGCTTTGGAGCTCGGCAAGCTCACACACATACTGTCACACTCAGGTTTGGGGGGAAAACCACACAGAGCATAGGAGGGAAAAAAGATTAGGCATGGAAACTAAGGAAGGAAGATGGACACCTCCTAAAGGAAACTGTGACTCTAATCCTGACTGACTACCAGTATGAACAGGCCTCAAGTAGACGAGTTCATACACAGAAACCCAAACCAAACTGACCCTATAGGACCCTGGAACTAAACATAAAGGAACTTTAAATGTGGCTTTTAGGGTGTATTGAATACACTTTATTTCCATGTACCCCTTCCTCTTCCTTTTCTCATCCTCTTCCTCCATCATATCAAACTGTTTATTAGGCTGCCCTCGCCTTTAAATATTTAAGAGGTTCACCAGCAGGCCCTCACCCCTAATTTTTTAACCTAAAAAATTAACCTCACTCTGGTCCTCCTCCTGACATGTTGACCTAACAAGAACCTGTCTTGCGCCGCCCTCCAAACTGGGAAATGAAGCTAGGAGTTTTGGATGACTTTCTTTCTTGTGCTCTGCCAGCAGACACTGTTTCACTGTGCCCAGAGCCATGGTCTCTGCGTGCACCATCAGCAGCATGCCTACTTTCCCGTCCCTTACTGCTCGCCTTGCGCATATGAAATGGTATGCATGCAAGTTTGTCAAAAGTACAGTTACGCAGATTTTTTTTATCTTACGAGCAGAAAAATTTCACCGAATGTCAGAAATATTTAGAAATATTTTCTGCCGTTATTCATATAATGTATAACGTTTGCGCAAGTAGGCACAGATAGTGTAGGGATAGGATTTGGCTAGGCAGGGCTAGATGTTGTGTTGAAAAGACCCAGAAGTCCTTTTAAGTTATATCTGGCTGCAATATTTTTATGCTTAATGGTCAAAATTTACACAAGTTTGCCTAATCTTAACACCAGCTGCGCAGTGCGTGCAGTACAATGTTTGTTTCTCCTATATACCTGACATTTGTTGCGTTTTTTTCTGCCGCTAATCACGGCGACATTACATGTGCAGTACAGTGTTTGTTTCTCCTAATATACCTGACATTTGTTGCGTTTTTTTCTGCCACTAATCACGGCGACATTACATGTGCAGGACAATGTTTGTTTTTCCTATATACCTGACATTTAGGGTCCATTCACACGTCCGCAGAATGTGCCCGCATCCGTTCCGCAAAATAGCGGAACGGGTGCGGACCCATTCATTTTCAATGGGGCCGCAATAGATGCGGATGGCACACAGTGTGCCGTCCGCATCCGCACTTCCGGTCCGCGGCCCCGCAAAAATATAGAACTTGTCCTATTCTTGTCCGGAGCCACAGACAAGAAAAGGCATCTCTATAATAGAGCCGGCCATGTGCGGTCCGCAAATGTGGAACGCACATGGCCGGTGTAAGTGTTTTGCGGATCCGCAATTTGCGGACCGCAAAACACACTCGGACGTGTGAATGGACCCTTATTGCGTTTTTTTTCTGCCGCTAATCACGGCGACATTAGTAATGTCATCTTGAATAGTGGCAGAAAAAATACACTGGACTTCAGGTATTTGGGATACACAAATGTTAGACAGCAGACGCTGCTAAAGGTGATGTTAAAAGGGCTTTTGGGTCTTTTGAGCATAAATACTAGCCCTGCCTAGCCAATTTCTCTCCCTACACTATCTGTCACTCCTTGCAGCAGCTCTCCCCGACTCGGTCTGAGCCGGTCACATGTTACCGGGTGCTATATAGCACCCGATGACGCGTTCCCGGCCAGCCAATCACTGTAATGCCAGTAGCCAAGATGGCTACGGCATTACAGTAAATGCCAGTACCTCCCCGCACGCTAATCGGCTAATTAGCGTGCGGGGGAGGGACTCTAGCATGGGGCTCGAGCACACGCGGTGTTCGGCTGACCACATGCTCGCTCATCACTAATCTGTATGTAAACAATGCATTCACTCATGGTATGTGTCTCCTACAGGAAGATCCAGTAAGAGAAGAACACCAGAGAGATGTCCCAGTCCTCTTCTTCCACAGGATCATCAGGTAGATGGAGATATTTCCCTATGATCTGTAGAAGGCTGTGAAGTCCTGGTGTTCTGTCTTGTTTTATATCATAGTTTTAGACTTGTTTTGGACAGTGGGTGTAGAACCACTGAGTCAACCAACTGGATTTACTCCTATCTGCTCCTCCCTTTTCCCTGAAAACCTAATTAATAGACGTCAAGCCATGCTGAATATACAAGTGTATGAGGGTCACGTAACTGAGCTTTTAACTAATATCTGTGCTTAGCTTCTAGGAGACCTACAGCTATTTGGCTCACATAACTACTCCTATCATGTCATTTTTTGTCATCATGATAACCAATGATTATTTTTCTGCTTATCTATAGCATTCCATGTGACTTCTCCAATTGTCTGGTGACTTTTATAATATTTTTTTTCACAGCTTTTGAATCTAGATAAAGAGCTGAGCAATATTAATGCTACCGAGACATACATGGGGCGTGATGAAGAGCGTATGGTGGACATTCCTACAGATACATATGTGTGGAGTAAGGACCAATGTAAGGAGGACATTCCTATAGAGACATGTGTGAGAGGTGATGACCAGTGTAAGGAGAAACCTCCTAAAGAGTCCTATCTGTGGGATCATGTGCATTGTAAGGAGGAACCTCCTACAGAGACATATATGTGTGGTTATGAGCAGTGTACGGAGGCACTTCCCACTGATACCTACCCAGGTGAGTGGTAACCATTAAATAACATTTTCTGCTTATTCAGAGGCAGGAACAAATTTGAGCTTTTTTACTGCTGTATACTGTATTTTTCACCCTATAAGACGCACTTGCACATAAGACGCACCTACATCTTAGAGGAGGAAAATTAAGAAAAAAATATTTTTCATCACACAATGCTAATCGGACCTCAGATCAGAACCCCAATGTTGATTAGATCCCAGCTCACTCCCCCATACAGACCTCAGATCTGCTACCTCTCCTGAGATCCAGCACTCTTCCTGCCGCGCTGTGCTGTGAAGGTAGCATAGCGTACTCATGCTGTCTGCACATCTCAACACACCGCTGCACCGACAAAAGACGACCAGGGAGCAGTGGGTACTATCAGCACAAGGAGCGATGTATTCACTGCTCGCCTGTCCTACTGTACTAATGAGCATAATGGAAGCTCTCATTAGTATTCACCCTATAGAAGGCACTGACATTTCACCACACTTTTGGGGGAAAAAATGTGTCTTATAGGGTGAAAAGTACAGTATTTCCTCATTGAAAATACTAATTAAATACGGATGAAAATGTGATACTATTTTGAAAGTGGTGTGCATGTAAATTCGGTCACATGACCCTCCTGTGAAGGTCCTTGGGATGGGGTGAGCAGGGCTGGTATAAGGACATGTAGAGAATGCTGGGTCAGAGTCTGGCACAGGTAGTGGAGCAGCCATTGATCACCCCTGACAGAAAATGTGTGAAGAAAGGCTAACGCTTGTAGAAAAGCTATGGTTGCCTCGTACTGTACACTACCATACTGCTCTTGTCTGGTGAGACAGACACCACCTAAGAGTACTGGCTTACATGTCACTTTATGATTCTCCACCAAGCGTTTTACTAGATAAGAGTGGGGCAGGCATACTGAAACATAACCCTCTAATGATGCTGGCTTCAACACAGCAGTGGAAAACTGAAAGAGAACAGCAGTGGTAGCCTACCATATCATGATCTAATGGCCCTTGCTCTGAGTCTAAGGGCCCTGCCTTAAAAAGGACCTTTCATGGTTTTATCTTTAAGTAACTAAATACCTTTACTGGCAGGGCACCCCCCGCTGATGCTGGCACTCGGACCGGTTTTTGCTGTGCCCCCCTGTATTTCTCCCGCTCAGTATGCTAATACTGAGCATCATCGGAGAGCGTCACAGCCAAGTAGTTTTTTTCTCCCTGGCTGGGACGCTCTCCGATGTGATTGAATCGCGGCACAGCCAGGGAGAAGGAGACGCCCATTGAGAAACCCGGACGTCTCCTCCTCCCTGTTCCGATCCTCAGTATTAGCATACTGAGCGGGAGAAATACAGCGGGGAAAAGGAGCGCTATTTTCAAAAACCGGACCGGGTGCCAACATCAGCGGGGGGTGCCCTGCCAGTAAAGGTATTTAGTTACTTAAAGGGTTATTCTCATTTTAGACAATGGGGGCATATTGCTAGGATATGCCCCCATTGTCTTATAGGTGCGGGTCCCACCGCTGGGACCCGCACCTATATCGAGAACGGAGCCCCCGAAGTGAATGAGGGCGCACTGCGCATGCGCAGCCGCCCTCCATTCATTTCTATGGGGCCGCCGAAAATAGCCGAGCGCTGGCTCGGCTACTTCCGTCGGCTCCATAGAAATGAATGGGAGCCGACCGCGCATGCACGGCCCGGCTCCCATTCATTCCTATGAGCGGCGCGGGGAGCTGCGCCTGGTGGTGGCTGGACCCCCGGAAACCTGGGGTCCTCCAGGCGCAGCGCTCCCCGCTCCGTTCTGGCTATAGGTGCGGGTCCCAGCGGTGGGACCCGCACCTATAAGACAATGGGGCATATCCTAGCAATATGCCCCCATTGTCTAAGATGAGAATACCCCTTTAAAGATAAAACCATGAAAGGTCCTCTTTAAATTGATTCTGTCGCCCTGATTTTGGACCATTATATACAGTAATATAGGAGTAATACTGCAGATATGGAGTGCAGATCGTTGCCTTTTATTTTCTCACTGCTCCCTGTTCTTCCTCTGTCAGCGGTCAGAGCTGTGTGGAAATGCATTGTCAGGACTGCGGTGCATGTGCAGTAAGTCCTTTCCTCCATTATGTTAGAACAGCACTGCAGTCCGGACTGTGTATTTCACTGCAGCTTTGAGTGCTGAAAGTAAGTAGAACCGGGGGCAATAGGAAAATATAAAACATAGTGATCTGCATTTCTTATTTGCAGGACTACACATGCATAATTATAGATAAGAGTCCAAAATCGGGGTGACAGATTCTCTTTAAGCTGACCATAGACTTCTGAATGCTTATTTGCCTGACAGCTACTGTGGGGGGAAAAAAGTATTTAGTCAGCCACCAATTGTGCAAGTTCAAATCTTGCTTGTTTGTAGGTGACAAAATACTTATTTTCCACCATAATTTGCAAATAAATTCTGTAAAAATCAGATAATGTGATTTTCTGGATTTGTTTTCTCATTTTGTCTCTCATAGTTGAGGTCTACCTATGATATCAATTACAGGCCGACCTCATCTTTATAAGTGGGAGAACTTGCACAATTGGTGGCTGACTAAATACTTATTTCCCCCCACTGTATCTCTCCCAAACTCCCCCATGTATATGCACTCTGGGCTTGTCCAAGCTGTGTGTTTTCTGAATGGGGAGAGAGGAAACATCTCTGAAGGCAGCTTATCGACCTGAGAACAAAGGACCTGAAATGTTGAAATTCAACTTCCTGATCCTTAAACACATTAATTGGTAAGCGGGTTCAACCAACATTAAAAGAGTTTTTCGAGATTTTTTTTTTATACTGATGGCCCCGGAAAACCCCTTTAATCTAATGCGCATGGCCAACTTCAGTCAATTCCTAATTACTTACAGTGCCTTTCAATTTGTATGCAAATCTTATTACAAAAATGTTATAAAATATCAATATAATTTTAAGGTTATAAAATTGAAAAATAATAGTTTTTATTTTCAGCAGATGACTGTACCGGGAGTTCAGAGGGACATCTGATATCTTCAGAATTTAAAGTAGAAGATTGTGGTATCACACAAGACACATGTGAAGAGCGTGCCGTTATCTCTGATATAATCTCAGCCCTTCACAGTAAAGATCTATCATCTGATCCTTTTCAACATCTTCTATCTTCTGGTTTATCACAGACTGTTAAGCAAAATACAAGTCACAGAAGGGATGTTGTACATCAAAGAGAGAAAACAGGGAAGAAGTTAATGTCATGTTCAATATGTGGAAAGTGTTTTACACTGAAATCTAAACTGTATAGACATCAGAGAATTCACACAGGGGGGAAGCCATTTTCATGTTTTGAATGTGAAAAATGTTTTGCTCGGAAATCACATCTTATTGAACATCAGAGAATTCACACAGGGGAGAAGCCGTTTTCATGTCCAGACTGTGGTAAATGTTTTGCACAGAAAACAACACTTGTTATACATCAAAGAATTCACACGGGGGAGAAGCCATTTTCATGTCAAGAATGTGGGAAATGTTTTACTTGGAAATCACAACTTCTTCAACATCAACAAACTCGCAAAGGGAAGAAGCCATTTTTATGTTCAGAATGTGGGAAATGCTTCGTAGGAAAAGCATGTCTTGTTGAACATCAGAAAATTCACACAGGGAAGAAGCCGTATTCGTGTCCTGAATGTGGGAAATGTTTTGCACAGAATACAACCCTCGTTTTACATCAGAGAATTCACACGGGGGAGAAACCACTTTCACATTCGGAAGGTGGGAAATGTTTTGGTGTTGAATCAAAACATCAGAGAAGTCACACAGTGCCAGTGAAGAAGCCATTTTCATGCGAAGAATGTGGGAAATGTTATACTCGGAAATCATATCTTGTCGCACATAAATTAACTCACACGGGACAGAAGCCATTTTCATGCCCAGAATGTGGGAAATGTTATACTCGAAAATCACATCTTGTTGGACATCAGCTAACTCACACAGGGGAGAAGCCATTTTCCTGTCCGGAATGTCAAAAGTGCTTCATAAGGAAAGAAAATCTTGTGGAACATCAGAAAATTCACACTGGGGAGAGGCCATTTTCATGCCAAGAATGTGGACAATGTTTTAGCCGTAAGTCAGTTCTTGTTCGACATCTGAGAATTCACACTGGAGGGTTTTCATGTACTGTATGTGGAAAGTGTTTTACCCAAAAGTCTGGTCTAATTGCACATAACGAAATTCACACTGGAAATACTTTTCATGTTGAGAATGTAGGAAATGTTTAGCTAAAAAAAACATATTTTCTTAAACTTCAAACTTATCACAAAAGAAAGTAGCCAATGTTTTACCGGTACCCTCATCTTGACGTAACTGATCAAAGAGGAGAAGGGTAACTTCCTACAGCCTGACCTACACGGATGCTATACAATGCAATTGCTATAATTGTGGCTAGCTCCGACCTGAGCTATTTAACTCCTTAAGGTGACGCAGTCAGTACTGACCACAGAATAGAAACTGTTAAGCTGATGGAGGATGCTCTCTCTTGACACTCCATTGTCTGTATTCCCAGGCAAAGTGATTACTGTGTGATTACGGCTAGTATGGCTGCTGAAGGCCTCTAGGTCTGTAGAAGTACGAAAGCCAGTTATAGACCTTTCCTAAGGGGTTAATAGGCTACCTATGTCAGTAGAATACTAATGGACTGACTGCACTACATAATGTAGGATTGCATGCTCAATTTCCCTTGTGGAATTAGTAAAGAAATATATATTATTTTAAATTTAATAAAAACACTAAAAAGGCCTCAAAAAATTGCAGCCTTTTATGAAAAAATGAAAAGTGAGCAGCTCTGCCTCTTTGGCTTCCATCGGCTTGGCTTTTCGAGTGTATGGAGTATGGACCACAGAAAGTATATGTTCGGTCTGAACACTTGAAAAGCTAGCAGGGCCAATGGTGTAGAGCAGCACTGCTAACCAGGCCAGTCGTTTTAGATGCCAGTCTTAATAAAGGCCCATAGCTGGAGGGGGTTCTGCCAAAGTTATGAAGAGGCGTAGGCCTCTCCATAACTTTGGCGCATCTAGCACCAGTTCCAAATTTTAGACAATTTCTGAACTGTCATAGAGTTAGACCTTTTTCTACGTCTTAAACCGGTGTAGAAAATGGTAAATGAAACGAGCCTCCTGGCCCACCCACTTCCATGCCAACGCCACGCCCACTTATTTAGACCTGGCGAAAGTGGGACAAAGTAGCAGATTGTGGCGCAACTAGCTGTTGCTCCGCAATCTGCACCTGAAAGATGCCTAATTTAGGCGTATTTCAGAATGATAAATGACCCCCTTTATGTTCCCCTTTAACTGTAAAAAAGTGTGTCTTTCAACAAAATAAATTATACAGTATTGTTGTTGTTGTGCTGTAAAAAATATATAATATGCAGTCATGTTTTTTGTTTAGCTTGTCTCTCAGAAGCAGAATAAAAAGCAAGACAAAAGCTGTAAGTACTCCAAGATGGTACCAATAAAAGCTGTTGAGCATCCCAAGAAAACAAACCCTCATACAGCTCTGGCAATTGAAAAATAAGTTATTACTTTCAGAATATGGGCGCACACAATAATGGTGTCTCTGAAGGTTCTTATTAATCCAGGTCATGGTATACCAGTGGTAATACGTTAGAGCAGCTGGGCTATTTTCTGTTGAAGGCATTTTACTAGTCATCCAACTGGCTTTCTCAATTAGCACGACTGGTGCAAGAAACATCTGCGACATCAAATACTGGTGACTCATGCTTCAGTCAGTATAATCTGTTTATCATAATCAACACAAGGTCAAGGTCACGGAGGTAAGGCCTCTTTCACACTAGGGGCAGCACGGATCCGGCACCTAAAGGGTGCCAACGGATCCGTGCTGCCGCTGATACATGTGTGGAGCCGGAGCAGCACTCCGGCCCCACACATGTTGGGACAGAAATACATACAAACATACAGACATACAAATACATACACACTTACATACTCCAGCCAGGGACGCCGGCAGCACGTCTTCACGCGCATCCTGCGCGCAGTGATGACGATTCCCCACAGCGCCCTCTGCTGGGCGCAGTGGGGAAACGTCATAGCTGCGCGCAGGAGGCGCGTGAAGACATGCTGCCGATGTCCCTGCCTGGAGTATGTGAGTATGTATGTCTGTATGTCTTTCTGTGTAGCCGGATCCGGAATGACCCCCCATTGCAAGTCAATGGAGGACAGATCCGGATTACTAGTGTGTCACACCAAACGGATCCGTCCCCATTGACTTGCATTGGGGGTCATTCCGGATCCGTCTTGGTGCGGATGCCTTGACCGGAGAGAACCGCATGCTGCGGTTTGTTCTCCGGTCTGAAGAGGGAACGGAATGCTTTCAGGAGCCTCCGTTGTCTTCAGTTCAGTTTTGTCCCCATTGACAATGAATGGGGACAAAACTGAAGAGTTTTTTTCCGGTATTGAGCCCCTATGACGGAACTCAATACCGGAATTTAAAAACGCTAGTGTGAAAGTAGCCTAACATGTTCATTGCAATTTGCATGACAGAAGTGCAAATTGCACTTAGGCCTCTTTCACACTAGCTGCAGTCCGGATCTGGCAGGTGAAGGGTGCCGTCGGATCCGGACTGCCGCAGGGACATGTGTGGTGCCGGAACCGCGGTCTGGCCCCACACATGTCACACAGTACCATATACAGACATACACACACATACACACAAACACATACATACTTACATACTCCAGGCAGGCCGCACGTCTTCATGCCCAGGAGGCGCGCAGCTATGACGATTCCCCACAGTGCCCTCTGCTGGGCGCTGTAGGGAATCGTCATAGCGGCGCGCCTCCTAGGCATGAAGACGTGCAGCCTGCCTGCCTGGAGTATGTAAGTGTGTATGTGTGTGTATGTATGTCTGTCTGTATGTATGTGGTGACGGATCCGTCCTGAACTCCATTGAAAGTCAATGGAGGGCGGATCTGTTTACCATGTTGGTCACACCAAACGAATCCGTCCCCATTGACTTGCATTGGGGGTCATTCCGGATCCGTCTTGGTGTGGATGCCTGCACCGGAGAGAAAACTGCAGCATGCTGCGGTTTGTTCTCCGGTCTGAAGACGGAACAGAATGCTTCTAGGAACATTCCGTTGTCTTCAGTTCAGTTTTGTCCCCATTGACAATGAATGGGGACAAAACTGAAGCGTTTTATTCCGGTATTGAGCCCCTATGACGGAACTCAATACCGGAATTTAAAAACGCTAGTGTGAAAGTAGCCTTACAATGCTGTTGTGGCATGTGTTCGAATGAAAAGACAGAATCTCTTTTTAAGATTATTAGAGCCACCATAAATTTAGAAGAATCAAGAGAACCTCTGTCAGCATAGGAACAGGTTGCTTGGTCATAGGAAAAAGTGATTTTTTTTCTCCAGTTCACGACAACATAAAAAGATTAATACAGGGAGAGCGCACAGATCCTGAGAAAAAAAACAAACATTACTTCCAAAATGTTTCAAAGGAAATATCCCTTCAATGTTGAGGACTCAGCTTTTTGGGATAAGGCTCCAAAAGTTGACATACCTGTGGCAAGAATTTTGAAGAAATCCTCTCTACCCTTTGAAGACTTACGACTCCTCAGAGATCCCATGGACAAGAAGTGTGAATATTTGCTAAAGACAGACTTGGGAATCTTCTACAACCGTACTCAGACCTGCAACATCTGGAAGCAGATACCCCAAGGGAAGATATATTATCTTCCATTCCAGTTTTGAAACAAGCAACTAATTTCCTAGCAGATGCTTCAGCTGATATTGTTAAGCTATCAGCTAGGTCAGCGGCCCTCTTAAATGTCTCCAGAAGGCCCGGTTTGGATATGGTCATGGTTGGGTGATTCTGCCTCAAAAAATAAACTATGTTCTATACCATGTGATGTGATGATAGACTTTTTGGTACGGCCTTAGACTATATACTAGAAAAAGCCTCCGATAAAAAGAAGGAGATTCCTACAGAATCCTGTTTCTATCATCAAAGACTCCTTACAAACAAAAAATTACTGGGAGAAGAACAGACCGTCGTAGAGCATCAAATCTCTCTCCAATTACAGAAGGAAGCTATAGTTCCAGTACCACCAGACCAACAGAGGAAGGGATTTTATTCTCCAGTATTTTTAGTAAAACAAACAGATGGGGCATTTACGGTGGTCATCGGTCTAAACAGATACATGAAATACAAAAAGTTCAAAAAAAAATCCACAATCAATTTCCTGCCCAGAGATTGTTTCATGGTGATGGAATATTTGACCTATGTTATCATGTGTCAATATACACAGAGTTTCAGAAATTCTTAATCATGGCAGGTTGGCTAAAAGGGCCTCTGTTCAGCCCAGGGGCGTCGCTAGGGCTTTTTATCCGGGGCCCTGGCACCGAATCAATCAACCACTGCCCCGAACCTCGGGACTCCAGAGTGGGCAATTTCCCAGCTTAGGAGTCCCTGCTTTGACTCCATATATGGCTATGTCCATATATGGAGTTAGTGTTATGAACGGTGAAAGGGGTATTCCCACTATGCTTGGGAACACCCTGTATATTTATAAGTCTAGTTTAGACTATAATTTTAAAATACTCCTGCGGGGATTTGAACTCACAACCTTCTACGTTACAGGCAAGTACCTTAACCACTGGGCTATGGAGCTCAGTGTTAAGCCAATGGGGAGCCAAAACCTCATAGAAGTTTCTCTTGTATAATGCAAGAGAGCCTCTTAGGAGGTTTTTCAATATCAGAGAAACCTCTATGAGGTTTTTCACCATTGACTTAACATTGAGCTCCATATCCCAGTGGTTAAGGTACTTGCCTGTGGGGAGTTCAAATCCCCACAGGAAATTTTGAAAATAAAGGCTAAATAAAGCTTAAAGGGGTTGTCCAGGTTCAGAGCTGAACCCGAACATACCCAGGTTCTCACTCCGGCAGCCCTCCTGAACAGGGCAGCTGGATCGCGCAGGGCAAGGGCTCTTTTGTTTGTAAACATTCACTGCCGGGCGGAGACTTCCGTTTGAATGGCTAGGGCAGCGCTAAAGCCCGCCCATCAGCGCCGATGACGTCACTGGGCTCACTGCCGGGCGGCAGTCGCCGCCTGGCAGAGCCCGGTACGCCACCGGAACCGGGCTAAATTCCTTTGCCCTGTGCTAATTAGCGCAGGGCAAAGGAGAGCATCGGAGCTGCCTGGGTGAATTGAAAGGTATGTCCGGGTTCAGCTCTGAACCCAGACATCCCCTTTAAGTACACAGCCTGTCATTTTGGGGTGTGTTTATTACTTTTTATTCAATTTTCTTTAAAAGTATGGGTGTTTTTGCATGCCTATAATGCCATTTTGTTCTTTTTTTATGTGGGGAATGGGGTGATTTTACGTTTTTTTGCTGGTGGAAAGCGCGCCTGAAGAGAAATCCCGCGCTTCTGGTTTTTAATACTTTCAGATGCTTTGAGTGAGGGGAACTCATTGTGTGAGGGGAGGGGGAGTGTATTCTAGGTCCATGAGGGTGAAGAACTATTTAAGGAGATTTATGGGGTGTAAATCTGTGAGGAAGGGCTGGAATCAACAGAATGTACCGTATTTTTAGCTTTATAAGATGCACTTTTTTCCTCCCAAATATAGGGTGAAAATTGCTGTGCGTCTTATAAAGCGAATACTAGTGAACTCTTCCATTATGGAAGCGCTCACTGGTATGTATTAGGTGCCGGGAGAGGGGATACATACTCACTGTCCTGCCATGAAGCTCCGCTCCGGGTCCAGTGCTTCCTTGTCTTCTCCTGCCGGCACTGCACCGTCCTGACCCCGTACAGCGTCAGGACGTAGTATGCGCACGATGACCTGACGCTGCATATGGGGGTTGAGTGGGCTGATATGGGGGCTGATGGGGGCTGATTTAAGGTCGGATGGGGGCTGAGTGGGCTGATCTGAGGTCTGATGGGGTCGGAAAAGTTGATCTGAGGTCTGATGAAAAATATTTTTTTCTTATTTTGCTACTCTAAAATACAGTAACTGTGTTGATAGCGCATTATTACAAAATTTGGGTCCCCACTTTTGATTTTGCCCAGAGCCACATTTTGTCTAAAACCAGCCCTGGCTGGGGGGGTGACTGTGGGGGATTGTATGCTGGGGGGGCGACTGTGGGGGATTGTATGCCGGGGGGGCGACTGTGGGGGATTGTATGCCAGGGGGGGCGACTGTGGGGGATTGTATGCCGGGGGGGCGACTGTGGGGAATTGTATGCCAGGGGGGGCAACTGTGGGGGATTGTTTGTCCGCTGGGGGGGGGCGACTGAGGGCCATATTCATTGGGGCTTGGGCCCCGGATCTTTTGAGACCCTAGCAATGCCCCTGGTTCAGCTCCAAGGATTTTCACAAAAGTGATAGTGGAGGTATCGGAATTCTTTCCCCAGTCAGGAATACTTCTAATCCCGTATCTCGATGACTTTCTTGCAGTACTGACAGAAAAAAAATCCTTCTTTGCCAGGTACAGATGGTCCTGAACACTAACGAGTTTAGGTTGGCTGGTAAATACCAAGAAGTCAGATCTACTCCCAGGCCAAGAAAATATATTTCTGGAGGTTCTTCTCAATTCCTGGCAGATGACCTTCTTTCTACCAGAAGAAAAAAGGAAGAACCTCAAAATTCGCAGACTCTCCAGTGTGACGGTCAGGCAAGTAATGACAATTTTAGGATTAATGACGTCGGCAATTAAGCCCACACAATAATTCTTTAATCTTTTCTTCTCAGTTCATGGGACATAAGTCAGACATCATTGAACAAGAAGTTAGAAGTTTCCTTCTAGATAAAACGATCTTTGAATTGGTTGCTACAAGACAGAAATCGATCTCAGGGGGTGGAGTGGCATCACAAAGCATACAATACAGAGCTGTGTATATATAAAGTGTACAGTACAGAGCTGTGTATATATAACGTGTACAGTACAGAGCTGTGTATATATATAAAGCGTACAGTACAGAGCTGTGTATATATAAAGCACACAGTACAGAGCTGTGTATATATAAAGCATACAGTACAGAGCTGTGTATATATAAAGCATACAGTACAGAGCTGTGTATATATAAAGCATACAGTACAGAGCTGTGTATATATAAAGCATACAGTACAGAGCTGTGTATATATAAAGCATACAGTACAGAGCTGTGTATATATAAAGCATACAGTACAGAGCTGTGTATATATAAAGCATACAGTACAGAGCTGTGTATATATAAAGTATACAGTAGAGAGCTGTGTATATTAAGTGACAGTAGAGCTGTGTATATATAAAGTGTACAGTACAGAGCTGTGTATATATAAAGTGTACAGTACAGAGCTGTGTATATATAAAGCATACAGCGCAGAGCTATGTATATATAAAGTATACAGTACAGAGCTGTGTTTATATAAAGCATACAGTACAGAGCTGTGTATATATAAAGCATACAGTACAGAGCTGTGTATATATAAAGCATACAGTACAGAGCTGGTGTAATATATAATGCATACAGCACAGAGCTGTGTATATATAAAGCATACAGTACAGAGCTGTGTATATATAAGTATACAGTCAGAGCTATGGTTTATATCATAAAGCAATACAGTTTTCCCCAGAAAGCTGTTGTATATATAAAAGCATACAGTACAGAGCTGTGTATATATAAAGTATACAGTACAGAAGCTGTGTATATATAAAGCAACAGTACAGAGCTGTGTATAAAGTGTACAGTACAGAGCTGTGTATAATAAAAGCATACAGTACAGAGCTGTGTATATATAAAGCATACAGTGCAGAGCTGTGTATATATAAAGCATACAGTACAGAGCTGTGTATATATAAAGCGTACAGTACAGAGCTGTGTATATATAAAGTGTACAGTACAGAGCTGTGTATATATAAAGTATACAGTACAGAGCTGTGTATATATAAAGTGTACAGTACAGAGCTGTGTATATATAAAGTGTACAGTACAGAGCTGTGTATATATAAAGCATACAGTACAGAGCTGTGTATATATAAAGTATACAGTACAGAGCTGTGTTTATATAAAGCATACAGTACAGAGCTGTGTATATATAAAGCATACAGTACAGAGCTGTGTAATATTAAAGCGTACAATACAGAGCTGTGTATATTATAAAGCATACAGTACAGAGCTATGTATATTAACTACAGTAAGAGCTGTGTATATATATAAGTACAAGTACAGAGCTATGTATATATAAAGCATACAGTACAGAGCTGTGTATATATAAAGCATACAGTACAGAGCTGTGTATATATAAAGCGTACAGTACAGAGCGTGTATTATAAAGCATACAGTGCAGAGCTGGTGTATATATAAAGCATATATACAGAGCTATGTATATATAAAGCATACAGTACAGAGCTGTGTATATATAAAGCATACAGTACAGAGCTGTGTATATATAAAGCATACAGTACAGAGCTGTGTATATATAAAGCATACAGTACAGAGCTGTGTATATATAAAGCATACAGTACAGAGATGTGTATATATAAATCATACAGTACAGAGCTGTGTATATATAAAGTATACAGTATAGAGCTGTGTATATATAAAGCATACAGTACAGAGCTGTGTATATATAAAGTATACAGTACAGAGCTGTGTATATATAAAGTATACAGTGCAGAGCTGTGTATATATAAAGCATACAGTGCAGAGCTGTGTATATATAAAGCATACAGCACAGAGCTGTGTATATATAAAGCATACAGTACAGAGCTGTGTATATATAAAGCATACAGTACAGAGCTGTGTATATATAAAGCATACAGTACAGAGCTGTGTATATATAAAGCATACAGTACAGAGCTGTGTATATAAAAGCTACAGACAGAGCTGTAATATATAAAGCATACAGCACAGAGCTGTGTATATATAAAGCAGTACAGAGCTGTGTATATAAAGCATACAGTACAGAGCTGTGTATATATAAAGCACACAGTACAGAGCTGTGTATATATAAAGTACAGTACAGAGCTGTGTATATATAAAGCATATACAGTACAGAGCTGTGTATATATATAAGTATACAGTCAAGCTGTGTATATATAAAGCAATACAGTAACAGAGCTGTGTATATATAAAGCATACAGTACAGAGCTGTGTATATATAAAGCATACAGTGCAGAGCTGTGTATATATAAAGCATACAGCACAGAGCTGTGGTATATATAAAGCATACAGTGCAGAGCTGTGTATATATAAAGCATACAGTGCAGAGCTGTGTATATATAAAGGCATACAGCACAGAGCTGTTGTATATATAAAGCATACAGTACAGAGCTGTGTATATTATAAAGCATACAGTACAGAGCTGTGTATATATTAAAGCATACAGTACAGTGCAGGCTGTGTATATATAAAAGCATACAGTACAGAGCTGTGTATATATAAAGCATACACAGTACAGAGCTGTGTATATATAAAGCATACAGCTGTGTATATACATAGAGTACAGAGCTGTAGTATATATAAAGCATACAGTACAGAGCTGTGTATATATAAAGCATAAGTACAGAGCTGTGTATATACATGCAGGGTGTGACAGTACATTGTGATACATACACCTTCATTAGAGATGAGCGAATCTATTCGCCGCTTCGTATCGAATCTTACAAATTTTGTACTCCGAAGCGATCCGGATTTTTTCGGATTTGCTTCGTATTATTTGTAAATTTTGAACGCTAATGATACGTACGATACGTACGTATTCGTCGTGAAGTTGGACAATGAAGATACGCCTCCCTCAGAACTGGAAAAAAACAGCCTGGCCCATCGGGATCTAACTATTTGCACGTATAGGGAGTGAAGACTCCTCCCTCAGTACTCCACCCTCCTCTGAACAGTTTAGACCAGCGATGAAGACTGATCAGTAGCAAGCATGGCTAAAGAGCTGCGTCCAAACTGGAACCAGATGGTCTTTGGGAACGCTCCAGACATCAGGGTGTCACACTCTGTACTCATGAGAAACCGAGCTTCAATGCCCTTATTCTCCTTACCGGCTGTTGAGATTGCTGTGCATCGTGAGGCGGTTCGTCGCGAGGCGGCTCGTCATGAGGCAGCTTGTGTTGCTGCTGTGGCTGGTGTGGCGGCTGGAGCTTCCACTTCACCGCCCAGGATGAGATTAACAGCACCTTCCATAAAGGCAGAACACGATTGTGCCAGCATCGTGGACAGCCCCACGCGCAGACCCTCTGGGATTATAAGAACGCCGTGAAGGACTGGGTAATTCAGGTACTGGACCATCCTAGGTCGGGAAATTCTAAATTGGAGCGCCGAAAGGGAATCCTGTGTTTTCGGACAAGGAGTACTTTGTGGGCCGCAGGTCAGTTAAACGGCCGTACTTGCCCAGCCCGTGACAGCCTGTATGTGGGGGATAGGTGGAGTACACCCCATGCATTCCTGAAAGCCCTTCGCTACCAGGGTTACCCTACTAAGCCCCTGGTCCCAACATCACCACCTGAAGTTTGGCTGGAGGACCCAAGGCGACGGGTGCCCTGCTTCAGGAGTCACCAGATGGCGTCCTCCGGTTCAGGAAAAGCCACAGCCACGCTGGAGCCTCTGATACATGGACTGCCACCACAAACCATCACAGTCCTTTTAGCTGTCAGCCTGACAACTTCATTTTACATTCCAATCCACGGTGATCCACCAATACCAGCTACCATGGAAATGAAGCCAGCAGCAGCCAGGGGAGCTGGGTTCTTCCTGGATGCAACCTTGCTGGAACCGCTGCAGCCAGAAGTCTTACCCTGCTGTCCGGCAGGAGTATCTGGAAAAGCGCAGTGGCTGCAGTGCTCACCAGCATGACCACCACCCGGACCCGGTCAAGTCCGACTTCCGGAAGAAGAGGGCAGTGGAGTTTCACCACCAGCGAGCGTGGCCTACAAAGCAAGAGCTCCTCTGATGTCTTCAGTACGCTCAAACGAGGAGG
>ONZH01016591.1:0-55616 GCA_900303285.1 Rhinella marina
CTGAGAAGGTGGTGTAGATAGTGCCAGTGCTGAGAAGGTGGTGTAAATAATGCAAGTGCTGAAGCGTGATGTAGATAGTGCCAGTGCTGAGAAGTGTGTGTAGTAATGTAGATAATGCAAGTGCTGAGAAGGTGATGTAGATAATGCCAGTGCTGAGAAGGTGATGTAGATAATGTGCCTGAGAAGGTGATGTAGATAGTGCCAGTGCTGAGAAGGGATGTGAGAGGATATAATGCCAGTGCTGAGAAGGTGGTGTAGATAGTGCCAGTGCTGAGAAGGTGGCCATAATGCCAGTGCTGAGGATGAGAGTGCGAAGTGTGTAGATAGTGCCAGTGCTGAGAAGGTGGTGTAGATAGTGCCAGTGCTGAGAAGGTTGTAGATGCCAGTGCTAGAGATGTATGCCAGTGCTGAGAAGGTGTGTAGATAGTGCCAGTGCTTAGAAGTGATGTAGATAATGCCAGTGCTGAGAAGGTGATGTAGATAGTGGCCAGTGCTGAGAAGATGGTTAGGTAGTGCCAGTGCTGAGAGGTGATGTAGATAGTGCCCAGTGCTGAGATGTAGATAGTGCCAGTGCTGAGAAGGTGATGTAGATAGTGCCAGTGCTGAGAAGGTGATGTAGATAGTGCCAGTGCTGAGAAGGAGGTGGTGTAGATAGTGCCAGTGCTGAAAAGGTGATGTAGATAGTGCCAGTGCTGAGAAGGTGGTGTTAGTGCATAGTGCCAGTGCTGAGAAGGTGATGTAGATAATGCCATTGCTGAGAAGGTGATGTAGATAGTGCCAGTGCTGAATAAGTGAAGTAGATTGTGCCAGTGCTGAGACGGTGACGCAGATAGTGCCAGTGCTGAGAAGGTGGTGTAGATAGTGCCAGTGCTGAGAAGGTGGTGTAGATAATGTAAGTGCTGAGAATATGATGTAGTGAGTGCCAGTGCAGAGGAGTCGATGTAGATTATATTAGTGCTTATAATTATAATTATTATTATTATTACTACTATACGTGGTAACACTAATAGGGGACTATAGGGAATTTTAATGGATCAAATCATCCCAGAAAATTTTCTAAACTGAAAAAATTGGTTCAGTGACCGCAAGTCTTATGTTTTCATAGCTTTTACTGGCTTTTCTCAATAACTTTTTTATACTACTTTCATAAAACAAACTTCAAACGTGAAATCAGAGAGTAAAAGCCTATAGGTATTTATATGCAGAACAGTCCCATCTAATCTTACTATGACACATTCTTTGCTATCTTTATCTCTTTGACTTAAAGAGACATAAACACTGGAATGTTATTTTAGGTACATTAGCTCGATATTTTATTGTACATCCAAGGCTATGAGTGTTGATAGATATGAAAAACAAAAAGATATACTATAAAAGACAGCTCATAGTGGGCAAGCAAAATAAACAACTGAGCATTCAAAAGGATTCTTCCTCCGAAGAGACAATCTCTGGTCTAAAGTGTCTGATGAATGTATCAGAAGACTTCCATAAAGTCATCTTGCAATTCTGTTCGATTAAAAATGTATTTTTCCACCCAGAAAGCTGCCATTGTTCTGGCACATTTTCCGGGGAAGGCATTCCCTCAGATTAACAGTGATGTTACGCTGGTAGCCCATTTACGCCACTGTCCCACTTTCCATAGCAGGCTCGGGCATCACTCTACTCTCCATGTGTGTATTGGGGCTAGTGCTCAGTAAACTTCTCTTCAGTGCTGCTAGAGTTAATCCTTCCCTCCTGCACCCTGTCCAGCTGCTGACTAAAGTGCTGTTCAGTCTTCCTATTTAGCTAGGCCGATTTTTCCTCCTCCTAGCCTGAGCTTTAGATATTCAAGTGTCTTTACGCCCTAGTAATAGTGTTCTGTCTGTCATTCGTATGAATCCTGCTAGTTTCTCAACTCTGCTACCTGAGTTTGGATTGTTTTCTTGGATACTTACGATCGTTGCCTGGCTTGACCTCGGATTGCTTTATTGTATATGTTAATACATGGCCTGTCTCCTAACTACGCATACTGCCTGACTCCTCAGTGCCTTGCACCAGAGTTTCTGATCCCTGGGGGTCAGCTGCCAACTACACCAGGACTATTCCAGGAGGTAGCAGCTTGGTTGGTTCCCTGCAGTGAAGTCCAGATCCATGTATAGGGGTGAATACCAAGGGAAAACACCCTTAGGTTTAGCCAAAGGTCAAACCAGTTAGTTGGTACAGTGGGTCCACACTAACTGTCCACACTAACTGTCCACACTAACTGTGCAAAATAGCCTTTCTTAACCATCTTGCTGAGGTTGGTTTTGAGGCCTTAAACCCATAATATCCAAATAGACCGATAAACATTGACCAATGACTTCATATATAATATTTATGATAAAAAACAGCTAACCTTCTTAGGACCACATTATCTGGTGAAAATGAGTAAAACTAACCCTAAAATGTTCTTTAATTATATAAATGGTAAAAAGTATAAACCTGAAGGTGTCGGCCCCTTACAGAGTAATGAGGGGGGAGTTGCAGAGAGCGATGAGGAGAAAGAAAAGCTACTAAATATCTTTTTCTCCACTGTATTCACTGAGGAAAATAAACTGTCAGATAAAATGCAGAATATAAAAGTAAATTCCCCATTAAAAGTGCTCTGTCTGACCCAGGAAGAAGTAGAGCTGCGTCTTAAAAAGATTAAAATAGACAAATCGCCAGGACCGGATGGCATACACCCCCGTATCCTAAGAGAATTAAGTAATGTCATCGCCAGACCCTTATTTCTGATATTTAAGGACTCTATACTGACAGGGAGTGTTCCACAGGATTGGCGCATAGCAAATGTGGTGCCAATATTCAAAAAGGGTCCAAAAACAAAGCCTGGAAACTATAGGCCGGTAAGTTTAACTTCTGTCGTGGGTAAACTGTTTGAGGGTTTTCTAAGAGATGCTATCTTGGAGTACCTCAATGAAAATAAGGAAATAACTCCATATCAGCATGGCTTCATGAGGGATCGGTCATGTCAAACCAATTTAATCAGTTTCTGTGAGGAGGTAAGTTCTAGACTGGACCGCGGCAAATCAATGGATGTCGTATATCTGGACTTCTCCGAAGCATTTGACACGGTACCACATAAAAGGTTAGTATATAAGATGAGAATGCTTGGCCTGACTGAATAACTTGAGGGGTGTAGTTTCTAAAATGAGGTCATTTATGGATGGTTTCTATTATGTAAGCCCCACAAAGTGACTTCAGAACTGAACTGGTCTTTAAAAAGTGGATTTTGAAAATTTTCTTAAAACTTTCAAGAATTGTTTCTACAATTCTAAGACTTCTAAACTCCCAAAAAAAGACATTTAGAAAATGATGCCAACATAAAGTAGACATATGGGAAATATAAAGAAATAACTATTTTATGAGGTATCACTATGTGCCTTAAATGAATTTGAAAATTGTGAATTGTTCCCAATATTTGCTAAATGTAGGATTTTTTTTAGACATAAAGGTGAAATATATCTACTCAAATTTACCAATGTCATGAGTACAGTGTGTCATGAGAAAACAATCTCAGAATCATTGAGATAAATAAAAGTGTTCCAAAATAATTACCACATAAAGTGACACACGTTGGATTTGCAAAAAATGGCCTGGTCCTTAATGAGCAGCCCCGATGTTTTGCTGTGCAGAGTCCAGTCCAATATAACAGTAAGGGACGCACAACTACAGCACATAGTACAGGTACACTGTGATTGCATTTTTTAATTACATTTGCAAAAACAAAATTATTCAAAGTGTGCAATTGGACACTAGAAATGAGGTTATTAGCTCTTGTTTGTACAAAAGAAGACAAAGGAGATGACGTGGATAATGCCAGTGCTGACAGGGTGCCGTAGAGAGTGTCAGTGATGAGAAGGTGATGTAGATAGTGCCAATACTAAGAAGGTGGTGTCGATAATGCAAGTGCTGAGAAGGTGACGTAGATAGTGCCAGTGCTGAGAAGGTGATGTAGATAGTGCCAGTGCTGAGAAAGTGGTGTAGATAGTGCCAGTGCTGAGAAGTTGATGTAGATAGTGCCAGTGCTGAGAAAGTGATGTAGATAATGCCAGTGCTGAGAAGGTGATGTAGATAGTGCCAGTGCTGAGAAGGTGGTGTAGATAGTGCCAGTGCTGAGAAGGTGATGTAGATATTGCCAGTGCTGAGAAGGTGATGTAGATAATGCCAGTGCTGAGAAGGTGATGTAGATAGTGCCAGTGCTGAGAAGGTGGTGTAGATAGTGCCAGTGCTGAGAAGGTGGTGTAGATAGTGCCAGTGCTGAGAAGGTGATGTAGATAGTGCCAGTGCTGAGAAGGTGATGTAGATAATGCCAGTGCTGAGAAGGTGATGTAGATAGTGCCAGTGCTGAGAAGGTGATGTAGATAGTGCCAGTGCTGAGAAGGTGGTGTAGATAGTGCCAGTGCTGAGAAGGTGATGTAGATAGTGCCAGTGCTGAGAGGTGGTAGATAGCCAGTGCTGAGAAGGTGATGTAGATAGTGCCAGTGCTGAGAAGGTGGTGTAGATAATGCCAGTGCTGAGAAGGTGGTGTAGATAATGCCAGTGCTGAGAAGGTGGTGTAGATAATGCCAGTGCTGAGAAGGTGATGTAGATAGTGCCAGTGCTGAATAAGTGAAGTAGATTGTTCCAGTGCTGAGACGGTGGTGTAGATAATGTAAGTGCTGAGAAGATGATGTAGAGAGTGCCAGTGCTGAGAAGGTAATGTAGATAGTGCCAGTGCTGAGACGGTGGTGTAGATAATGTAAGTGCTGAGAAGATGATGTAGAGAGTGCCAGTGCAGAGGAGTCGATGTAGATTATATTAGTGCTTATAATTATTATTATTATTATTATTATTACTATACGTGGTAACACTAATAGGGGACTATAGGGAATTTTAATGGATCAAATCACCCCAGAAAACTTTGGTTCAAAAAAAATTGGTTCAATGACCGCAAGTCTTATGTTTTCATAGTTTTTACTGTCTTTTCTCAATAACTTTTTTATACTACTTTCATAAAACAAACTTCAAACGTGAAATCAGAGAGTAAAAGCCTATAGGTATTTATATGCAGAACAGTCCCATCTAATCTTACTATGACACATTCTTTGCTATCTTTATCTCTTTGACTTAAAGAGACATAAACACTGGAATGTTATTTTAGGTACATTAGCTCGATATTTTATTGTACATCCAAGGCTATGAGTGTTGATAGATATGAAAAACAAAAGGATATACTATAAAAGACAGCTCATAGTGGGCAAGCAAAATAAACAACTGAGCATTCAAAAGGATTCTTCCTCCGAAGAGACAATCTCTGGTCTATAGTGTCTGATGAATGTATCAGAAGACTTCCATAAAGTCATCTTGCAATTCTGTTCTATTAAAAATGTATCTTTCCACCCAGAAAGCTGCCATTGTTCTGGTCACATTTTCCGGGGAAGGCATTCCCTCCAGATTGTAACAGTGATGTTACGCTGGTAGCCCATTTACGCCTCTGTCCCACTTTCCATAGCAGGCTCGGGCATCAGTCTACTCTCCATGTGTGTATTGGGGCTAGTGCTCAGTAAACTTCTCTTCAGTGCTGCTAGAGTTAATCCTTCCCTCCTGCTCCCTGTCCAGCTGCTGACTAAAGTGCTGTTCAGTCTTCCTATTTAGCTAGGCCGATTTTTCCTCCTCCTTGCCTGAGCTTTAGATATTCAAGTGTCTGTACGCCCTAGTAATAGTGTTCTGTCTGTCATTCGTATGAATACTGCTAGTTTCTCGACTCTGCTACCTGAGTTTGGATTCTTTTCTTGGATACTTAAGATCGCTGCCTGGCTTGACCTCGGATTGCTTTATTGTATATGTTAGTATATGGCCTGTCTCCTAACTACGCATACTGCCTGACTCCTCAGTGCCTTGCACCAGAGTTTCTGATCCCTGGGGGTCAGCTGCCAACTACACCAGGACTATTCCAGGAGGTAGCAGCTTGGTTGGTTCCCTGCAGTGAAGTCCAGATCCATGTATAGGGGTGAATACCAAGGGAAAACACCCGTAGGTTTAGCCAAAGGTCAAACCAGTTAGTTGGTACAGTGGGTCCACACTAACTGTCCACACTAACTGTCCACACTAACTGTGCAAAATAGCCTTTCTTAACCATCTCGCTGAGGTTGGTTTTGAGGCCTTAGACCCATAATATCCAAATAGACCGATAAACTTTGACCAATGACTTCATATATAATATTTATGATGAAAAACAGCTAACCTTCTTAGGACCACATTATCTGGTGAGAAGGAAGCTGTATAGCGCTCTGTCACAGCTTCTGTATCACTTACTCGCTTAGCCAAGATTATTGCAGTCAGGGCTTACAATGTTCTTTACCCAAGTGAATCTGCAGTACACCAGACCTGGGGGTATTTGTAACTGTTTGTTATGTATTGTTATTGTTATACCCTGTACACCATCAGGGGAGGTATGGTTGGCAGGGACAGGTTTAATCACACTGTTTTTCCCATCGTGGTAGGAGTGGGCAGGTCTTACTTCCTACCAGGATGGGGAGTTCTAGATAGTGAGGAGGAAGGAAGCATGCCCAAATGTTACTGCTCCTAGGGTCTTAGGGAACCACAAGAGATCCAATTCTCCTGTGAGACCACTACTCCTGAGAGAGTGCAAGAGCACCAGCTTTACGATAAGCTACAGTATGATATAGACAGCAGAGTGATCAGCAAGCCACAGCTTTACAGACCCTGCTGCAGGTGAGGGAATACAGTTTGGGCACCCATCACCTAGATAACACTCAGGCCAGACCAACTCCAAGCTTGCATTACACAGTGGACACCTAAATCCAGAAGTGCCAGAAATGCAAGAGAGAGTCATCAGCATGATAGCGTATTATAAAGGCCAATAACTGCCACTTATTCAGCCACTATTTCTCATCATCTGGGGACATAAACTTCACTTTGTCCCTGTTACTGCTGGATGTGGCAAAAGTTATATTTTGCTTGTGGCCTGAGCAGATCCCCAGGGATCACAGCATGACGGAGTACACATCACATCTCATACCATTCCCATCCTTAGCACCAACTCCTCAGGGGCTCCCTGCAAATCTACGGTAAGTGAGACTCATATAGTGCAGCATCTTGCTCCAAGAGTCATAGTGTACTGCAAAGTGCAAAAAATCTGTTACTGCATAACTTGTACTTATACTATTTATTTTCTGTAAGCACACAGTAATTACAGTTTATATCTTTAGCAGCCACTAGATGGGGCTAGTGTCACCCTCTATATAAGGAAGGGGCTAGGAACATTCTAGAGTCAGTGCAGTGTAGTATAGTCTAAGCTAGTACAGATATCAACTAGAAGACATGCCAATATGTGAAGCTGACAGGCCAGCTCATCCTGGACCTGACACGACTCAGGATAGGGCTAGAACATCTCCAAAGTGGACAAGCTGCAAGAAAGGTGTAAAGAAAGACCTGTAAAGGTGACCAGTCTTAAATAAGGACTTTATTGACTCGTGTTCAGCAGAAGCCTTCGGTGCCTGAGCACACTCCAAACAGTTGGGTCCACCTGAGTAGTTTTCCCACATCTCAAGGTGGAAGAGTGGATTAGCAACCAGTACAAATAATGTAGCAGAAGCGTATGCGTGCCGCAGAGGGGAGCACCATTATTGATGGTGAAAAATTGCTTAAGGTAACGTACCCACATCTGGAAGACAAAGCACAAGTTAGTGTGCAAAGTGCAGAGTAAGAAAGATTGCTTCAACTATTTTAAAGAGACATCTTTTGGCCTATGATTACCTGTGCAACTACCATCTGAGGATACTGTACTTCATTCCTGTGTAACATTAGCCGGTCCATTACCAGTAAGACCTGTCCTTAATTGTCTGCATTTAAATTCTTTACTAAAGAAACCATTCTACTTGACGACTGTCTCCTCATTGTTTATTTTATTAAAATAAGTAAACCAACCACCATGTGAGAGATATGCGTTTCAGATGTGCAAGCTCCCAGCTACAGTAAAACTAGTGCAAATGAGAGCACACAGTATAAAAGCAGTGACCACCCCTCCCGATCCCACCAGAAGACATTTGTCCTGAGTTCTTGATATATATTCTTCCTTGCTCTGTCAATGACGCCCACGTCAATGTGAAATCTCTCCATTATCCATTTTCCAATCACAATCCCTCTGAAAAGATTTTTCAGTATGGTAGCTCTTCATAAAAAATTACCCCTTAACTCATTTTCTACACATGTGTGTAAATGACGTCCCTGTCAAAGCCATACTGGAATTATAAGTCCAAAAGAAACTAAATATCTGCTGTGACTCTGGACTGTAAGTTTTAATTGATCCAGATTGTCATTAATGTGGTAGACAAATGCTGGAACCGATCCCAACAAACTGCCCGAAATAATGAGGACGTCATCGATGTACCGGTGGATGTCTCCCACATATGGATTGATCTCACTGTAAAAGTATATTCCCTCTCACAGCTATTTTTATTGTTAGCCAGGGATGGTGCGAAACAAGCCCCCATGTTTTATGGATTATAAAAATCACCTACACCTTAATCAATAATGGCTACATGTATAAAACCAAAAAGCCATGTAAACCAATACATTTTGAGAAAATAAAAAGCTCTTTATTTGAATGAATACGAGTAAAATAAATAACATTAAGAAAGCTCCACAAAAAATTGATTGGAAGAAGGAACAGTGAAATGTGTCGTAGGTGGACACTACTGGTGGCCGGCGTCCTTTATCCTGGTATTATACCTTCTTAGATGTACTTTGCACTTTCTATTACATGATGGTTCCTCCTAGTTTGATGTGACTATAGGAATTTTCTAGCTTTGGATATATGGGCGCTGTTACACTTTTAGTCCTCCAGGTGTCTTAGTTGTTTTATTCTCCATGTTTTGCCTGAAGTGTTTTCAATGGTATGTGTTTTATTGGTATTCTTTCTTTGTAATTTTAGATCATTTATTAGTTTACATGGCTTTTTGGGTTCTCATTTTAAAATATATGACTTGTAAAGAGTACGTCCACAACACGGTGGGTGGGAGTTAGCTGGCAATACAAATTGTTCTCAAGGGAGGCCCTATGGATATTGTAATTACAAACTCAGTCTCCAGAAGGACTCAATGTTTCTAAATTTTTACCAAATCTAATGGTTCGGCACACTGGCACTTAGGATTTTATTCCCTCCATTATGACTTTATATATTCTTGTTCAGACCTTGTGCATCCCAAGTAAGGGTGGTATTACACCAACAGATTATCGGACCCATTTCTGTCCAATCAGACCAATATTTGGTGTGTATAACAAAAGATCTATGTGTGTAAACGGACATCTGACCAATGATTGGTCCGAAAATCTGTCATATAATCTGTTGGTGTTAAATTGACTTGTGCAAATGAGCCAGATAACAAGCAGCTTATCAAAACATTAATGTGCTCAGGAGAGATGAATGCCCCCCTTTTTCACCTGATGGGATTGGAAGCGTAGTCACTGCTTTTATATTGTGTGTCCAAATTTGCAGTTTTAGTTATGATGAAGGATGTGTGCTTGTGCAGAGAGCCCATGAGGGGAGTGGTAGTAGCTCTAAGGATGTGTCATGGTGTACTCCCTTGGGTCATTGCTCCCTGGGGTCAGTGCAGTGAAGGAGGAGCACCCTGCCTGATAGTAGTTTTGGAATACCCATGCTGTTAATGTCCATGTGGGTGCTAGGAAGGGCACATGATAGAATTGCCACAACCAGCATGTAGTGTTGAGAGAGTCAGAGGTCAGGCCAAATTAAACTTAAAGAGCCTCTCTTTACTGTGGCTGTAGAACATCCAGCAGCTATATGTACACACATAGTGCAAGTTCCTTCAAGATGTCCAAGCATGAGCTAGGCCAGTGATGGCTAACCTCGATCTGTGGTGAAACTATGACTCCCAGCATGCTCCATTCATTTCTATGGCATTATCAGATCAGCCAAGCAAGTGTACATCTTGGGAGTCGTAGTTTTACCACAGTTGGAGTGCCGGAGGTCAGCCATCACAGAGCTAGGCAGTTTGGTGCAGCAATGGCCCGCTAGTTTCTCCTTTTCTGTTACTGGGAACTCTGGCTAGCCACTAGAATTTGGCAACTGTGGTTGCATTGTCTAATAATCTGGGGTGCATAGGGTGTCTTAACTTGTTTTCCCTTTGCAGCAGCAGGGTCTGGGATGCATTTAGCTCAGTTACCTTGCTGACTCTCACTCTGTAATCATGCAAATCCTACTTCAGATCTTCTCTTTCATGTCCTGGAGCACGTGGAGGTGCTGAAGAATCCAGGGCCTAAAGCTGGAGTCTGGAGAAGAGAAGCTGAGCCAGGATGATTAACTCTGTCCATGTTCATCTCGTGCTTAGACATACTGGATGTAAGGTGCATTACAAAACATTAAATAACATTGCATTACAAACCAAACATTGCAGATACCCCAGGTCTGTGGTAGTGCACTTGATCGTCTGAAACACGTAGCTTTCTCTCACATCATGGGCAGGCTCATTATTTTAAGAAAATGGATTTTACATACAGCAACATGCTGAACTTTCTGCGTGTTTTGATACACACCCCGATTGTCTGATTGGTGGGAGTGGCTAACCATGTAAGTGACACCGGCCTTTCAGCAGCCAATTGCAGCCATACTAACACTAGAGACACTGTAACTACATGCCAGTCTAGTTGGTTAACAGTGTAGGCAGCTTCATGAAACTGAGCCATTGTACCTGCAAGGAGCTCCTGAGGAGCTAATGCAGAGGATGGGAGTAGTAGTGGCCCTGATGACTTGTTGTGTCACAGTATACTCCCTCAGGACTTTGCTCACTGGAGATTGGTGCAGTGAAAATGTAGTTTGAATAATCAGGGCAGAGGTCTCTTTTTACTTAATATAGAATATAACGTGGTACATTCAGCAAATTTAAAGTACAGTTTCTAGCTCCAGCTGAAGAGATAGAGTGGAAGGTTGCATGGCTATATTTTGTATTTTGTGGGAATAGGTGTCCACTGTAAAGTTCTTGGGCTTTGTCTGGCCTGGTGTTGGTTTAGGTGATGGGTGTCTGAGCTGTAGTCCCTCACCTTGCAGCGGCATCTGTAAAGCAGTATTTTATTGATCACTCTGCCTGCTGTCTTGTCTTTCAGGTGCTTTCTTGAAGCTGAATCCTGTTTGCCTGGAGAATCATATATCGTATCCATGAGCAGGAGTTCTACCATGTGCTTCCTCTCATCTGTTTTGATTTTCCAAAAACAGTGCCATGCCTGTCCACTGCCTGTCTCTGGTATTGTACAGTAGGTCATACCCAATCAAATAAATGGAACTAAGCTAAAATGACACTTACAACTCATGGGCAAAAGTAGCACTCTTCCATGAAGAACAGCAGACCCTTTTTTCTAGTTGTGATAACACCTTTAGGTGTTTATTAGTGTTGGGCAGGCATGCTCGTGCGTGTGCTCGAGCGCCATGCTCGAGTCCCCTCCCCGCATGTTTCTTGGCTCCTAGGCAGCCAATCAGCATGCGGGGAGGTATTGGCATTCACTGTAATACTGACATTACAGTGATTGGTTGGCCGAAACGCATCATCGGGTGCTATAAAGCACCCGATGACACGTGGTTCGGCTCAGTCTTAGTCAGGGAGAGCTGTTCCAAGGAGGGACAGATACTGTAGGGATAGGATTTGGCAAGGCAGCTTTAGTTTTTCTTTTCAAAAGACCCAAAAGTCCTTTTAAGGACTATTGTTTTATCTGGCTGCAACATCTATTATATTTTTGGCAAAATCTGCTCAAAATTGCCTGACAATAACACCACCTGCGCTAAGTCTGCTGTATAACGTTTGTGCATCCTAAATACTTGTGACATCCAGTGTATTTTTTTTCTGCCGCTAATCAAGGCGACATTACCGGTGCTGCGTCTGCTGTATAACATTTACACATCCTAAATACCAGTGACATTCAGTGTCATTTTTTCTGCTGCTAATCCAGGCAACATTACCTGCGCTGCATCTGCTGTATAACGTTTGTTCATCGTAAATACCTGTGACATTCAGTGTAATTTCCTAACATTTTTCCTCTAAAATCGATTTTATCTTTGGTTTTGGGCGTATTATTGTCATTCTGTAAAAGTGGCGTAATACTCGGAAAACATTATTCCCAGCAGCGACTTGGAAATCCGAGATGCATCCAGACATCCTCCCGATGCTGTTCCCGAACCATTTCAGTGGTGTTTCCATCATTTTCTGACCTTTTCCTGTGAACCAGAAACCCTTCCCTCTTCAGAGCAGGGGTGCCTGGTTTAGTGCTCAGGTTCTCCCATTGACCTCCTGTGCTCTGTGGAGCACTCGAGCATCACCAAGTTCTCTACCCGACCACCCGAGCACTTTAGTGCTCGATCAACACTAGTTTATTCATCACAGACAGTAAGATACAGTACAGTATAGACATGTCATGGAATGAAAGAAGACATATAAGTGACAGTAATGTAGTCTAGGGGTGAAGCCATGAAGAAAAAGAAAAACACTGGGTCCAAAGGTATGATTGGTGAAAGGGCCTGTAGCCACAACCCACCTGTAAAGTCTTCATAAGAGAGGTACTGTACTCTCATAAACATAAACTGTAAAAAAGATCATAAGTTGTTAAAAAATAGTTTATAAGGAGAACTCTAAAACTATAGGAGTAATTTGCAAGTAATGCTCAATCTTTTTGTTAATGGAAACATGGCTACATTCTTCCAAAAACGTTATCACGTCTGTCCTTAGGTTGTGCGTTGTTGTGGTTCAGCCCTATTTACTTTAATGAAGCCAAGCTACAGTAGTAGACACAAAGGATGGACATTTGGTGTCTGGTTTCTGGAGGAAGCAGCCATGTTTGGGCTTTTTTGATTTTCCAAATATCATAGTGTCTCATGACCAGCAGTGTACATGCTCGAATACTGCTCCAGATAAGGCATGATGGTGAGGAGGAATGGAGGATTTTGATCTCCTGTAATTTAATGGTGGAGAAAAAGAGGAGCCACTGTATCCTAGAATGTGGAGGAGCCATTATTTCCTAGAGCTAATTTTTCCAGGAGCGAGGGGTTGGGTATTACAGTTCCTTACTCAGTAGTAATGATTTAAAGAGGCAAGGGCCCCACAGCTTGTGCAAGAATGTAGGCATGAACTAAATCAATCTCTTTGCTCTCCCACTTCCAACAGATACTGTAGACATATACAATGATCTATGCTGACCAGAGGGGCACAACTTCTTCTAGTCTGAGGACCACGCATTAAGACTGCACCACTCCTACAGGCCAAAATGAAACTTAATGAAACTGTGGCCAGTTATTGGCTTCATTGGTACATCATTGTTGCTTGCTTTAAATGAAGTGGTCACATACCTGGAACACTGCCCCCCATAATGATGCCAGCCACTGTTCCCATAAAAGTGACACAGTTCTTCTCCATAGGGTTGACAGCGACCCAATGACCCAACATAGCTATGCCAGCAACAAAGTACCCTCCATTCGTGCCAGCCACACAGGGCACCAATACTAATCAACTTTCCCTTTTCCGGTGCTGGTTGCCATTTCTTTCCACCAGAGGGACACACAGAACAGCATTGTGGGCCACATGTGGCCCCTGGGTCACAGATATGGATATTGTATGTTACTTTAGATTTTCTTTACGGCTGTCGATAAACTTACCAGCAAGGGTATCTATTGTGATGAGATCTCATGTCCACCTGCCTTGCAGTAGGCCTCTACTCCAGTCATCACCTCTTCCTTTTCTTCTGCACCGTTATGGAAGCATTTCCTTCTCCAAACCTGAATCCATAATGTTGTATAGTTGTATGCTATACCCTGTGTATAGTTACATAGCTGAAACAACTCTCCTCTCCCAAGTCTCTGTTTTCCATGGGAGGTTGTTGTAATATTGCTTATGAAGTAGGTGATCCAGTATGTTGGATGTCCGTGTTCTTGTGGAGACCCAACATTATCACCCTCATAGAAGTCCTGGCAGTCCAAATTACAGTATTGATTTCTAAAGAGGTAAAGGCTAGGACATAACTTTAGAGCGCAAGATTCTGCTGGACGGGGGGCAAAGAGGCATGTGCTCTGCATGTCAATCAGTCATTCAATAGAGGTTCAGGTCCAGAACTTCAAACCAAAAATTGTACTAATTGTTTGAAGGGGTTTTCTGGGTGCTTGATATTGATGACCTATAGTTCGGATAGATCAGCAATATAAGATCAGTGAAGGTCTGACATCTGGCACCCCGGCCAATCAGCTATTTAGCATGTTGTGGCTCTTCGGTGAGTGTCATACATTGTATAGTGGCTGTGCTTGGTATTGCAGCTCAGTGAATTTTACTGAGCTGGGCCTAGGTCTAGTGACTGATGAATGTGATTTCACTGGCCTAGAAAGAGGCCAGGGCACTCAACAGCACACCCTGGCCACTTCAAACAGTTGATCATTGGGGATAGGCCATCAATGTAAAAATCTTGGACAAACCCTTTAATGAGTATAAACCCAAAAAATGATGGACCTTAGTGTCAAGTTTTCTGCTGGACCACATGTACCCTTTCAAGGATAGAGAACCTATGAGTCCATGGAAGTTTCTGGAATGGTGACATAATATCTAGTAGTCAATATACCAACATAGCAATGACCCCCACTCATCGGGTTGGGCCCAGGGACATAGATTGGTTATATACCTGTGGGCTATAGTGTACAGTCACGTACTGCAGTTGTACACTAAGTGCCATATACCGTAAACTAGAATTATAACATAAACTCAGATGAGTCACGAGATAAAAAAAATGGGAATTTACAAGACAAATCTCATCCCTTCTTATCTGTGGCAGATCGTTGTTTGTGAGAAGAGATTTACCGATAACACTGTGCTCATAAAATATCTCCTACGGTTAATTATTTTTTTCTACGTTTAGCTGCTGACTCCCGAAACTCACAGAACGTTCTTCATGTACAAGGGTTATATGAATAAAGAGCAAACTGTAGAATCGAGAGACGTGAGATTTAGTGCAAACCAAATGGAGACTGGTGTCAGTATAGGAAAGTTCTGGAGATTTCTTTCCTGACCAGAGGGAAGATTCTAGAATCCACATTCTGGTAAAGTAGGAGACTTTTGGTTTTATAACGACCAGCAAGATAATGGTTGATGTGAAACTGTTGTATGCCAAAACGGTTACTGTCTGTATAGGCAGTAGGGTTGCAACAGAACTGTGCAATGTACGTAACACCGCCGTATAACACCACTGTCTGTATATTGTGAGCACTTACAGTGTTACAGTGGAATGTTGGGGGAATAGCTGAGGAATTTATAAGAAATTTCACAGATACTAAACTTGGAAAACAAGGATGCTTTACTAATCATTGCAAGACTCTTTAACAGGTTACAATAGGACAACAGTGAGCAACAGCATAAAAACTCATCAAGTCTCTTAGGCATGCATCGGGGTGCACATGAGTCTCTGGAGTTCCTAACATAATAAAATCTCTGTACTCTCTGGTACACCGGGTGTCTACTGTAGCTATGTTGTGAAAAAAGCAGGAGGCACCTAGTACACCAGGTGCCTCCTGCTTTTTGCTGAACACCTCTGCAGTTTTACTGATTTTCAGACTAACTGGCTGCTGTCTGCAGTCTCTGGATCCAGTACAGAGGATCATACCTTACATCTATCACTGGGAACCTGTTTCTCTAGTGTAGTGCCGCCTAGAACATGTTACAACAAAATTGACCAACTGATGATCTACCCTGTGCTTCAGTTGGTTACTATTATATTTACTCCATTTATATATTATCGACAGCTTTTGACATGTTGTTTAGATATTTAATAGCTATTTGATAATCAAATGCCTTAAACCACTTGACACAAAGTGAGGAGCTAAGAAAGCATCCATGTCCCCTCTTTCTACCTTTCTTTCACACTTCACCATCATGACATTTCAGGAATGGGCCCAATCCTGGAGAAGACAGAATATTCCTTATGACAAACAACATCATGTATCCAGTAGACTAAGAAATTTAGGAACCAAGAGCAACTGTGATCTGAATCTTCAGTGGTCACATTGGATGCATTAAGAGTGAGAAAACTAGCCTTGACTAGAACATCACAGAAACTGTTTGGAATTAAACTTTTTAAAATATGTTCTGGAGTTGATCATGAGTCTGTACAGGTCTGTGTTGTCCCTTAAATTTGACATGTTCTCAGAAGTATGATTTGGGATACTACAGAAAAAAGTGAAAAAAGTATATATTTGATAGATGCCGTCAATGGATGCCATCTGTCATCATAGACTTCTATATTTAAAAAACTATGCTGTTTTTGCTTTTTCATGGGCTGACGAATGCAGTCCATCAGCCAGCTGCTGCCCATGTCGGCTCATTATGGGATGGCACATGATTTTTTTTCCATTTTGGTCATGACTACCCTGATTCAATGAAGAGACTGGACTAGGAACATCAACAAAATCAGAAACACCAGTCTATAGCGTGCACCATCTTCTCTACCGGTACAATGTAGGGTTCTGAATATGTGGGTAAGATGCATTTGAAGCAGGTCTCTTTATGGAGAGTCTTACCGTCTTATCGGCAATGCTTCTTGGGAAAAAAAAGGTTGCAACTTACCTCTCCTCTACAACGGAAAACTGTTTCTCTAGTGCAATCTATAGGTAAGTACCCTGTAAGCCAATGTCATGAGCAACTATATCAGTCACACCAGAGACATCCATCTGTAGAGTGCACATACTGTAGAGATGACACTAGAGCCCACAAGAGTGAGAAAGACATCATTGAAAACCTTGACATTCCCACTCTGCTGTAGACTTCAACAGGCTGGTTCATGTCCTACTTGTACTCCTGCCTCTCTAGGGATTTCTGCTGGTTTACACAAATGGGTTAGCTCTTGGCCCTTCTTTGATACTATTATGCTCTCAAGTTTCTGAAGGAACACCAGCTGGAAGGACTCCAGCACATCTTGAGGAAACCAAAAAATATCCAAAATCTTATTTGAGCAAAGAACTTGACAAACATTATTCTGGAGCTACCACAGCTGAGACTGTTTCTTCTGGCTGGTTGATGAATGGACATGAATGCCTGACATTTAAGGCAAAAATGAGAGAAAATAAATGGAGAGACTTTGTTCCTAGGAGCAGCCTAATTCGGTACTTTCTGGATTTTTCTCCTTTCTCCTTTGTATCTGTCATAGTTTATAAGTTACATAGTAACATAGTTTATAAGGCCAAAAAAAAGACATCTGTCCATCCAGTTCGGCCTGTTTTCCTACAAGTTGATCCAGAGGAAGGCAAAAAACCACTGTGAGGTAGAAGCCAATTTTCCCCACTTTAGGGGACAAAATTCCTTCCCGACGCATCAGAATAACTCCCTGGATCAACGACCCCTCTCTAAACTAACTAAAACAGTGTACCGGTATATTATATGCTTGCATTTCATGACTGATTTTAAATAAAATAATTTTCAACACCCAAAACAGTGATGTCTACAAATGCCTGTCTCTGTTTTGGCTAATATTTCTAGTCGTGTTTCCTGGGTCTTTATTGGGTCAGATATAGCTACCTATAGAATGCATTAAAGAAACAGTATCTTCCAGTACCATCCAAAACATGAAGGAGTGAGAGGACATTTGATTACAAAATACTGCTGCTTCCTTGCCTTTAAAAGGGTTGTACAAGACTAGAAAATCATGGTCAAGAAAAAGACCCACAAACATCCACAGGTTGTAGGTGGTATTACAGCTCTGACCCGTTCACATCAATGAGGCTCATTGATGCTTGTGGTTCTCTTTCTTTGTCATGGATATGTGTGGTTCTATTTCTTCAACATGGATATGTGTGGTTCTGTTTCTTCAACATGGATATTTGTGGTTCTGTTTCTTCAACATGGATATTTGTGGTTCTGTTTCTTGGTCATAGATGTTTTTAGTTTTGTTTCTTGACCATGGATGTTTGTGATTTTGTTTGGTCATGGATGTTTCTGGTTTTGTTTCTTGGTCATGGATCCTTTTGGTTTTGTTTCTTGGTCCTGGATGTTTTTGGTTCTGCTTCTTTTTTATAGAGGTTTGTGGTTCTCTTTCTTTTTAATGGGTGTTTTGGTTCTGTTTCTTGGTCATAGATGTTTGTGGTTCAGTTTCTTGGTCATATATGTTTTTGGTCCTGCTTCTTTTTTATGGATGTTTGTGGTTTTCTTTTTTCATGGGTGTTTTGGTTCTGTTTCTTGATCATGGATGTTTCTGGTTCTTTTCTTGGTCATAGATGTCTGTGATTGTGTTCAATGGTCCTGGTTGCCTTCGGTTCTGTTTCTTTTTTTATTGGTGTTTGTGGTTCTGTTTCTTGGTTATGGATATTTGTGGTTTTGTTTCTTAGTCATGGATGTATCTGGTTCTGTTTTGGTCATAGATGTTTGTGGCTCTGTTTCTTGGTCATGGATATTTTTGGTTTTGTTTCTTTGTCACAGATGCTTTTGGTTCTTTTTCTTGGTCATGGATGTTCGTGGTTTTGTTTCTTGGTCATGGATGTTTGTGGTTTTGTTTCTTGGTCATGGATGTTTGTGGTTTTGTTTCTTGGTCATGGATGTTTGTGGTTTTGTTTCTTGGTCATGGATGTTTGTGGTTTTGTTTCTTGGTCATGGATGTTTGTGGTTTTGTTTCTTGGTCATGGATGTTTGTGGTTTTGTTTCTTGGTCATGGATGTTTGTGGTTTTGTTTCTTGGTCATAGATGCTTGTGGTTTTGTTTCTTGGTCATAGATGTTTGTGGTTTTGTTTCTTGGTCCTGGATGTTTGTGGTTTTGTTTCTTGGTCATAGATGCTTGTGGTGCTGTTTCTTAGTCATGGGTTATGGTGGTTTAGTTTCTTGGTCCTGGATGTTTGTGGTTTTGTTTCTTGATATATTTTTCTGAACTTGTTCAACCCCTTTTAATGATGTGAAATCTTCCCACATTTGTAATATAAAAAGTAAGTGACCCCCTTTATCCTAAAAAGTGCTTTCATATTTGATTTTAACTGCAGCTGCTAGAATAAAAATTCTCAGTACTTGGGTAAGAAAAGATGATTGATTTTATAAACAAACAATAATTTCTCTTTCTAAATGTCAGAGTGGACCACAGCCAGTTGTGTTTTAAACCAACTCAAAGACATAATTAATTGCATAAAGGATCTCAAAACTTAAAGGGAACTATCACACTCTAAATGCTCTCTGATCTGCAGGCAGCCTCTTATAGAGCTAGAGTAGCTGAGCAGATTGATATGTAGTTTTGGGAAAACATTCAGTAAACTGTATCTTGTCATTTATTATTTTATATCTCTGCTCTTTCTTTTCTTAGGACTCCAGTGGGAGGTCCTATTGTGCACACAGAGATGGCTGCAGGGTCAGACTGTCCCCCAGAGTACCAGAGGATCATGCAGTGGGCCAAAGCTTTCACAATAATGGACCCCTAATAAAACAAGGCATAGATATATGCACAGAGGGTGGGCCCTCAGAGTCATTTCTTCTGGTTGGCTCAAGGGACTTCAGTCTGACGCTGAATGGCTGTGAGTCACTGAGAGGTACTATCTACTGAATTTGTAGGCATTTAAAAAGCAGAGATTTAGAGTAATACATCAAACAATACACTGATTTTTCACCACTATATATCAGTATGCTCAGCTTCTCCTGCAGATTGCATTTTCAACATGGCGGGTTCCCTTTAATAAATCCATTAATAAACCTCAGTGAAAACAGTGATATCATTTCAGTTTACATACACATAACTGAACAAACTCTGGTAAGTCTTTATCAGAGTGCACTACTCCATCCAGCCACCAGGGGGCAGAGGTTCTTCCACTGCACAATCTATGAAGCCATCTGAGGTCTTGGAAGAGACATCTGGTAAATAAAAAATGGAAAGAATTGCATCATTTTTTAAAAACTTAGATGGTTCCAAAAATAAATTTCCTAAATGTTGGGCAGATGTTAAAGAAATAACTAAAGGGTGGTCTTGGCTGAACTTTTATATGAAAAACATTGTTGATTTCTTGCAAATAAAAAACACCACACCAGTCACTGGGCTGTGTGTGGCACTCTTTCTGGAAGAACGCAGACATATTTTTATAATCCAGGACAACCCCCTTAAATATCTGAATATTTTTCTCTTATAGATAGCGCCACTCTTGGGCATGGATTGTGTTTGGTGTCTCGGTACTAGAAATGACCAAGACTGGAGTTTTCATTAAAAAACCTTACACCTTGAGGGAAACTTATTGGATGGATTTTACTGCTGTAAGCCACCACAATCTTCGGCTATGGGTGGTAGGAAGGGGAACAATGTGACTGACTTTGACTCTAACTATAAGAGTGGATGCCCCATCAACTCCTTATGTATTAGGTCATAGAAAGATAAAAACATATATAGCATTCTATAACACATAACACTATAACACATAACACATAGAATTCTAGCAGGTTTTGCACTGCAATTTTTACAATTCATACCCGTTAGACACGTTGAAGGGTTTTTTTCAGGATTCACATATTGAAGACCTATCCTCAGGATAAGTCCTAGATAGCTCATCTGTGGTCTACAATATTAAACACCCGGAAAACCCATTTCAAAGTACATGGTTAGTTTCAAAAACACATTTCAAATACTCTGTTAAAATGTTCTGAGTTAATGGGAAAGGGTTCACGTTTTATGACCTCATCAATTTACCTGTGTCCCTAATGCTGGAGGACTCACACATATTTATCTCTATGGAAGCCATGCAATACTTTATTCTTCCTGTGGGGGTGCTGCAGGGAAACTGATCACTTGCTGCTACTGTACAGTAGTTTCTCCAACGGATTAAAGCGGATCAACTGCAACAAATTCAGGAGATCCTTTCGGGTTGGGTTTATACATTCAGGTTTACTGATGCAGCTTTTGGAGGCAAAAACAAGGAGCTGATCAAGAAGTAAGGTAGTATCTGTCCTTTCTACTTACTCTCCATTTATGATCCACACCTGGTTTTCAGTTCAAAAGCCACCTCAGAAAACCTAAACATGGGAACCCAGCCTTAAGGTGACTGTAATCACCCGTATGTAGTATATCACTATTAGGGATGAGCGAATTATATTACTGTTGATTCGTATAAAACTTCATTCTAATACTCTATGAAGCCGGAGCTCCGTACAGTATTAGAATGTATTGGCTCCGATGAGCTGAGGTTATTACTTTGCAAAGTCTCACGTGACTTGGTACCACTTGGAACCGAACCCGGGAAATGTTTTTTTTACAGTAGAAATTAATTTATGAAGTTATTAGGCAAAGTCTCGTCGGCTTATTGGAGCCAATACATTCTAATACTGTATGGAGTTCGGGCTCAGTACAGTATTAGAATGAATTTTTATGCAAATCGACTTCAGAAGTTTCATCCGATTCGCATCCCTAATCACTATCGCTGAAGTATTGGTGAAAATTGTGATACTGTTTGTTAGATAACACAGTTATTTCTCTTATTAGTTGATTTAAAGGGGTTGTCCTATTTTATAAAAATCATGGTTGCTTTAAAGCGGTTCTGCAGTTGTTTAAAACTGATGATCTATCCTCTGGATAGATCATCAGCATCTGATCGGCGGGGGTCCGACACCCGGGACCCCCGCCGATCAGCTGTTTGAGAAGGCAGCGGCGCTCCAGGAGCGCCGCGGCCTTCTCTGTGCTTACCGCCAGCCCAGTGACGTCACGAACTACTATCACTGGCCTGGGCGGAGCTAAGCTCCATTCATGTGAACAGAGCTTAGCCCCGCCCAGGCCAGTGATACTAGTCGTGACGTCACTGAGCCTGCGGTAAACAGAGAGAAGGCCGTGGCGCTCCTGCAGCACCGCTGCCTTCTCAAACAGCTGATCGGCAGGGGTCACGGGTGTCGGACCCCGCCGATCAGAGGCTGATGATCTATCCAGAGGATAGATCATCAGTTTTAAACAACTGCAGAACCCCTTTAATTGAAAAACAGAGTCACTCTTTCCCAACGTTTATGTGTGGTACTGCAACTATTTACTTCAATGGAGCCAAACAAATCACAGTACCAAACATAACAGACATAACCCAAGGACAGGTGGTGCTGTTTTTGGAAGAAAGTTGAATTTTTATTTTCTAATTTTGTTTTCCCTATTTTCCATCATCTTACCCTAGCCTCTGGGTTCACGGTCTCCAATGTGGTATGGAAAGGTCCATGGGGCCCTGAAAAAGAGTCATGAAGAAAATTGGTAAACCCTTCACATCACATAACATTTTGGGAACTGTAAATTTTGCATAAAAACCAAGTATTAAAGGGTATCACCATAAATTTTCAAGTGGTTGCTCAGTGGTATAAAAAATGTTGGTATACGGGATAGAATAGATTATAAAAAAAAAAATATTACTCACTTCACAGATCCCCTGCCCTTCCCCCTTACTGGATCTCTGTTGGTCTCTACTTCCTGTTCCAGGCTCTGCACACAGGAAATGCCTGGAGATGCCTACTCAGCCAATCACAGGATGAGGTGAGAACCCTGTGTGTAGAGCCAGGACCAGGACGTGGAGACCAGTAAGCATTTGGAATGGCATCTGTGGGTTGAGTGTAACAGTGGCTGCTTGCATCGCTGTTCCCCTGATTACTGCCTGTTCAGCGGTGATCTGCTGCCTGTGCTTCCCATTCACCGCTACAGTCCTGGGCTCTGTCTGTGTAGTACTGTTGTTCTGGGATCCGCTCTACAGTTTCCATTCAGCCCTGGCTACAACATGCTTGCTGCTTGTTCCCTGCATCACTCCCTTAGGGTCGGCACACGTCACTTCCTGTGCTTTATGTGTTGGATCATGTGACCTCTCTGACCAATCCTGGCCCTCCTGCATGTATATAAGTGGCTCAGCCCCCTTCCCAGATGCTTCAGTGTCAAGGTCCTTGCATCCTGTTTAGGTTGCTATTATCCCTGTTCGTGTTCCTGTGTACCTGACTCTCTGCCTTATCCTTCGGTCCTGCATTGTTGCTCCTGGTAAAGACTTGGCCTTCTGGCTACCTCTGTACCTCTGGTACTTTACTCAGGTACCTCCTGGTCTGCTTGGACCAGCTGCGTCATTAGCCTATCCTCCACAAGAGGTAGCGACCTGGTGTTCCCCTCAGGAAAGTCTATCCCCACCTTCAGGGGTATTTTGAAGGACGAGGGGTTCACTTAGACCAGTGGGGGCCGAACCTATGGCATGGGTGCCAGAGGCAGCACTCAGAGACCTCTCTGTGGGCACCCGCACCCTGGAAAAAGTGTATGGTGTACCAATATGCCTTAGACTTTTCCTGCCATTCATCAGCATAGGACATACTATGAATGGCACAGGCAGGACATTATAGCTAAATGATAAAGTACATGGAAGATATACTATACTGGATTGTAGTACTCAATTGTCAATTCTGACAAATAAGTTGGTTTTGGGTTGCAGTTTGGGCACTCGGTCTCTAAAAGGTTCGCCATCACTGACTTAGGCAACGCCCTTAGAGGAGGTGAGACACGAGGCACAGTGGGTTCACACCCACTGGTTCGTGAAATTGAGTTTATAATACCGCTTATACAAAATATGTTATTTCGCCAGACAACCCCTTTAATATTAAGACATTGTGTTATTCAGAGCTTTTATTTGGTCACTGTACTGTATGTTGGTATTAAACATAGAAGATTGACGGCAGAAAAAGACCACCTGGTCCATCTAGTCTGCCCTTTTATTATTCCTTTATTGTTATCTAAGGATAGATTCATGTTTATCCCAGGCATGTTTTAGATTTAAATTCAATATTATATGAGCTCTGTACAGTAGTGCTTACATTTTGTGGCCATATACTATATATTTAGCAGTGAATGGTGGAGACACAGCCTAGCATTGTTACTCCATGTAGAGAATAGTATTTGAACAACATATGGCAATGTTATTTGGCCAACAGGACTACACACGATATGGGGTGTGTGAAGGTGTTGAAAGTACCACAGAGGGCATCAAGCCCTAGGGTAATAGATATATCAGATCAAGGAGAATGTGGTAATAATGAAATATATTTATGTCTTCATTCTCACCGATCATTATATTGTCCGTTTCTGGATTCCGGAGTCTACCCCGTTCTCTAACGTCCCTTTCCCAGCCATGTTGATGCCATGGAGGATTTGTGTCCACCGGCCTGCAGAGAGATGAGAGAAGAAAGAAGGAACATCAAAGGTTATGTATAAAAAGAAATGAAAGATCTACAACCAAGAGTCACACCAATACAATATGGTAATACGTTTAGCAAACAGGGAGTGGATTCAAACATGTTCATCTTCAAAGGCTGAAACTTTAGTCCTTCTTACACAGGTGAGAGCTTGTAACTATGTATCAGCCCAGACAATACCTTAAGAAAAGCACAGAGACCAGAACTGCAGGCTGGTAGTTATTGCCTACACTAATACAACGTAGCACACCCTCCGCTGGGTCAATGCAGGCTTTTTATTGAAGCCTCTGAATTCAAACATTGATTCCCATTAGTTGGCAGCAAGCAGATACGATAAGAAGTGGAAACACCAAGAATATTGAATGATTTATTAGATATTAGGTAAGAACGGTCACTTACAGATCTTTGCTGGCGCCGCGATGACGACAGCAACATAAACAAATGACCAGAAGTAGAATGATAGCAATCAGCACGATGAGACCAACGACCACTCCACCAATGACGCCCGGCTTACTAACTGGTGTTTCACATCGATCTCCTGTGTACCAGTACTCATCCGAGGTGTCACAGCTAGAAAAAAAATATTTACAATGGGTGACTACTGTACATGTAACAAAAAAGGAGGAGTGAAAAATTTTGGGGAAAAAATGAAAAACAGCAGGCGTTTTCAGCTAAAAGTAGTCACAAATACAGCAGGTGCTTTTTTTTATAATGGACATCAGCTATATCTATAGTTATTAACCCGTGGACCTATAGACATTACATGGCGTTATCCTGGGACAATTATCAATCCCACAAATCAGCATGGTCATATGCAAGCTCCAAAGTTGGTGTTTTGTGGGTTTCCGGGTTGCTTTGGAGATGTTCCCAGGTGGTTCAAGGACGGGCTTGAATGTCCTGATTTTTACTTTTAAATGTTGGCAAATATGAGTCCTTTGACAAGGGGAACAGTAATGCCTAGCAGTTAATACCACAGAATAGTGTTGATCGAGCACCCAGGTGCTCATGCGCTCGGGTGCTCTGGCCGAGCACTCGGGGGTGCTCGAGTGCTCGGCCGAGCACCCGAGCATAATTGAAGTCTATGGGACTAAACCAGGCACCCCGTGCTCGGTAGAGGGGAGGGTGTCTGGTTTAAAGGGGTCTAAAAAAAACACAGACACAGACACTGAGTTAAACTTACCTTCCCCGGCAGCTCCCGACCTGTTCCAGCAGGAAAGGCGGCCTGCAGAGTGGTAAGTTTTACCACAGCGCCACCTGCTGGAGGGAGGAGGGAGCTGCTGAGAAAGGTAAGGACGGATCCGTCATGAACTCCATTGAAAGTCAATGGAGGACTGATCCATTTAATATTGTGTCACACCAACCGGATCCGTCCCCATTGACTTGCATTGGGGTCATGACGGATCCGTCTTGGTGCGGGGAGGGGACTCGAGCTTTGCGCTCGAGTACACTCGGTGTTCGGCCGAACACCAAGTGGACCCTAGCGCAGGCATGCTCGCTCATCCCTACCACAGAAGTCTTGTGTTGACTATAAATACAGCTTGGTGGGTAAGGGCGAAGGGCAAAATCTGTGGAATAGCCCAGGGGCTATGGTCTACTTTATCCATCATTGGTGTCTGGACATATTGGATTTTTAAGTAAGAAGAGAAAGGGAGAAGAGGTAAGGACCATATATTATGAGGTACTTACTAGCATCTGGTTCCTTTATCATTGACAGAGCACTGTCCCCATTTACAGTTTATTGGAGATTGGTGCTTGACGCTGCACTCGGTGCAACATAGTAGATACTTTGACATGTTCACACCAGAGAAGTAAGGCTTCATGACCTGGGGAATGGACTCTTCCCTGAAGCACAGATCTACAAATGAAGACAACAGAAGTCAAGTAAAATCTTACATAAACATAGTCATAACATGAAGCCCATGAAATATTTGTCTAGTGGACAATATCTCTGTAAAATGGTGCCATAGGGTGGCACCCTGCATCAGAACATAGGGTGCCAACGACTCTACTGAGTTTATGGGAAGTCTTCTATATGTATATTGCAATTGACTAAACTGCTTAACATATTAATGCCCACTAAATTCATTTTGAACAATGTTCCAAATTCTGTAGTCCCAGCCAGACACCCTTGAGAGAAGGCAGAAGGATAATTTTACAATTTCTGCCTTTTCCTTGGCTGTACGTGCAGCAGTATATAATTTTAAAACTGGCACTCCCTCTAGCTGCATTGTTCAGAAATCAGGAAATTGTCAGATAACTAATCATGTGACCATTGCAGCTGCGTCTAACTTAACCCAGGACTGTCCCTCAAAGGACTTTTTGAGAAAATGTACAAAATAGACCAAAAGTAAAAAAAAAAAAAAAAAATTGTCAAAAAATAATCCCCTCCTCAAAATATGTATATGAAGCCCTACCCACAATGTAGTGACTAAAGATGAGTGAATTTCTCAAAAATCCAATTTGGACGGTTCTCAGTATTTCGAAAAAAGATTCAATTCGATCCAAATTTATTGTATTGAAGGATCTATTTTTTGTAGAAGCATCAGCACTGATCAGTCTAATTAAAGTGAATTCTGAAATACCACACACAGCCTATGGACAACGGGGACACGGTTTCTGGAAGGAGAAGATGACCTGGTGAGATCCATGAGAGTGAATGCTGTGTTGTATCTACTGAGTAGAAGATGGAAGCAAAAGTCTCCGAAGCAAGGACCACTGTTCTCATTCAGAATGCACCCAGTTTTAGGGACACTGATGTAAGTGTCATTAATATCACTATTGAATAGTCCTTAATATTTTTTTACCTAAATCATTTATATCTTCAATCTTGACTGTGCTATTGACATTGGAGCACAACCATTCTGTGGAAGAGCAAAAAAAAAAAAAAACAACTTGTTAACTATTCACGCTCCTTAATACTGAATTGGAACAGCATGCTATCAATGAAGTTATTAATGGTGGTCTGAGGAATGTTCTGCAAAGCTGAATTCATTTGAGCACGCAAATCATTAAGATCTGCTGCTCGAAGCCAACCAATGGCGTGCCAGATGTGGTCGATTTCAAACAATTATGGAGACACTCTGGGCCATGTTAGCACGTTTAGGCCACAAAGATTGCTCACAGTAGCACAAGCAATATACAGCTTGGTGTTGTCCTATTGAAAAATGGCGCCCAGGACACTTTGGAGAAGTGGCTGTACCACTGGTTCTACAACAAAGTTGATGTAACGCCACTAATGAAGATTAGTGGGGTCCAGTTACCATATATTATGCCACATTAGGTGATTGACAATGTGATCATTTGAAGATCTTAGGCCCCCTATCACATTTGTCTGGCTCAGTTTCCCTCCAGCATGAAGCAGAAAATGCCTGAGCCAGAAGTTATCCCATAGTTTTCAATTGGATTGTGCACATACAGTACATCCGGCACATCAATTGTGATGCCGGATGCCAAATAGAGCAGGACAGAAAAACGTTGCATGCAAACTGAGCCAACATTATGAATCCCTCACAGTCAATTACCTGGACCAGGAGATGCACAATTCAGTTCGTTTAAGTAGTCACGTAATTTAGCCTGTGCCTGTGCTGCTTCTTTCCGGCAGTTTCTGTAGTTCACCTCCAGAAAAACCTCATGGTCCACTATTACACTGCCTTCTCTGATGGAGACATAGAGGGTGAGATCAACAACCTTCTAGTCCGATCAATGATCCCATCTCTCCCACCACTAGGAGTTTTTGATTGAGAAAACATTTCAAAACAAGGTGGGATTGCATCAAGTCAAACCAAACAACACAGACTCACCGGAACGAGACAATTTTTATCTCCTTGAACCGGGGAAATAAGTCTTTATATATAGTCGTCATCTGAATAATAGAAGAGGAAATCTCATCACCATAATTATAGTATCACGCCTCTCTATAATTGGGCATTGGGCCCAATGGGTGGTAAATTGTATGAAGACTAAACATAGTTTTAGCTGTCCATGCCAGTGGAGGGGGTTGGATTGATTGGATCAACATGAGGTTGATTGTGGCAATTTTGATAAACTTTGGATGGTCTACTCCTGATTGTGTGTCTAGGTTGGTCAGGACAGTATGGAGCTTAGTTGTAGAATGGTCAATGGTTCATCCTAAGTCATCCTTGATGCGTGGGTTAAGATCTAGGACACAAATCATGCCCTCTTCCTTTTAGATAATGCATTTTTTGTGTTGGTTGCTTTGTGATGTTGGGTCTCTGTGGTTTTTTTGTACTTTTTCTAATACAGGTAAGAAAATTGGAGGCAATTCAGATTGTCCTTAAACCACCACCATATATATAGTTACCTCGCCAAGAAACAATCCCTTTAAATGCTGATAATACAAAGAGGAAGCATCATATAATGAGGAATTAAATTCTTTCTGAATATGGATAGAAATTACCAGTTTAATAATGACCAAATCTGCAACAGGAGAAGGAAAAATAGAGTAATGAATGAAGATTTCCAGTTCTAGGTCTTCCTCGCTTTTTCCTTTTATACAGTGATTTCATCGTACTTCTTAATACCGTCCCCTATGGGTAATAGGTCTGAGGCTTTTTAGGACTTCAACATTTGTGGTACCCCCAATGATCATCTGCTTGAATGGTGTCTGGCAAGAGTTAAACTTCCATTCTAAACCTTAAGGTCAGGACATCAATTTTAAACAGTCAGACAACTCCTTTAAATGGGTTATCCCATGATTAAAGGGGTTGTCCCACTAAAAAATATTCTACAGTTTTCAAACCAGCACCTGCATCTGAATACTTTTGTAATTGCATGTAATTAAAAATTCTGTATAGCCACTGAGTTATTCAGTAAAATGTATCTGTATAGGAACACTTAATTTCTTATTTCTTTGACCTATTCACTGAGAAGGCCGCACATGCTCAGTTTCATCTTTCATTTGCCTCCTGAGCTGTGATAGGAGAGCTAAGACACGCCCCCTTAGCTGCAGCAGAAAAGACACTCCCCTAGAGCTGTCAGCTTGATATAAATCTAGCAGAGCAATGAATGGGGAGATCTCTGGATTCATGTGAGGTACAGGGCTGGTTCTAGCTTTGTTAGAAAGAGGATGTCATGTCCTATATGATGTCTGATTTTCATTTTTTACATTATTCGTGGGATAACCCCTTTAATGTAAAAATCAGACATCATATAGTTCCTGACTATCTCTTTCTAACAAAGCTAGAGCCAGCTCTGGATCCAGAGACTTGCCCATTCATTGTTCCAATTGATCTGCTGGCAGCTCAAGGGGCAAGTCCTTTCTTCTGCAGCTTAGGGGGGCTAGTCTGCTGCAGCCCTCTCCCTATCACAGCTCAGGGGGGCAGTTAAAGGATAGAGCTGAGCATGTGTGTCCATCTCGGCAAGGTGGACAGAGAAATACGGAAAAAAAACAAACAGCAGGTGGCACTATACAGATACATTTTCTTGAATAACTCGGTATCTATACACAATTTTTAATTACATCTCAATTACAAAAGTATTGAGATCCATGTACTGGTTTGAAAACTGCACATTATGTTTCACGGGACTGCTTTAACCGATATAAGTAAAACTGACCTACATAGCTTGTAGACTTCAAGTGAAAGAATCAGTACACTCATCATACCTACCTATTCTGATTTCATTGTAGATAAATTTGCAATCTTTTCCATAAAAATGTATAGGGCATAGACCTGGCTCTTCAGTATCTGGAATATCTGGAATAAAGAAAAGTTTTGGTAATAAGTCATCAAAAATTAAAAGATGGTATCTGACAATTTACACCAAATGTCATATCAGACATTCTTAGATGGGATTTGAACCTACTCTCACTTTGCAGGCTTTAGAAGAGAAAAAAAATGTTTTGATTTGTACCTATGTAGAGATGAGCGAATCATTCAAAAAATTTGGCGAACATTTCCTAAGATTCGTATATTCGACGAATAAATTACAAAATATACGTTATGTGGCTATTAGCGAACATTTGCGCACTAATAACAAACATTCAGTTAAAAAAGGTCCGCAACTTCTTTGAACACTTACGTATGAGCGTACAATTTGCGTACGAATCCTCAGCGTGCTATTGTCTAGCGATTACGTAATATGCAGGCACGCACGAGTTGAGAGGCTGCGGCGTGCACTCCTCAGAGGCAGAGCTAATTTTTGAAAATGCCATCCAGGCGATCCTCATCACTTAGCTCTGCAGAGCTGAAATACATGATCTGGCTGATGGACCGGCAGGTTTACGATGGCACACACCGACACCCGAACCAGCGTAAAAAGGAGGTGATCCAGCAGGTATATTTTGCGCCTTGGTGGGTTAGCCTGGTGGAACAAAGGCCAAGTATGGAGAATACTACAAGTAGAAGCTCCGGCTACAGGTCCTTTGGCACTGCTGCCCTGTGCCACCTTCTCCTTTTTTTTTAGAGCTTGAGGTCTGGCTGAAACTGAACCCCTGTTGCTTCTGCATTCCAGACATTTGTCACTTTAATCTTTGGCCCTGCAGCTGATCTTTGTCTTTGTCCCTGTCTCTCTCTCCCTATCTCTCCCTGTTTCTCTCTCCCTGCCTGATTAATTACTGGCCCTGCAATATCCCTGATATGTGTAATATGGATTCCCTGAACAATTACACCCCAATTTTAACAAAACAGGTCTCAGAGTCTCAGAACTTCACACACAGTGCTTCTGCTCGTCTCAGCAGTCGCAGCAGAAGTGATGTTTCACTAGTTTACCAAGCCTGAACCAATAAGAGCAAGCCCTGCCCACTAGGTCAGGTGACCGCTTTTTCCCGGGCTTTTGCGCACGATAAACGAACGAACAGTAAAAGTTCGCTAATTAATTCATACGCAACAGCGTATAGAGTAACTTATATGTAGCAATAGCGTATAATTTATAGGACAAACTACGTAGCGAATGCGTACAAAGCCGAAGCGAATCACCTAATATTCGGATTCGCTTTGAAGCTGAAAATTTTCAAGATTCGATACGAATCAACGAATCGCTTCGCTCATCTCTATCCCTGTGACATGAGAAGAGTGCACTGGCAAATAAATAAAAAATATACATTTAGAGACCTATGTCCATATATTGGATATAAATGAAAGAAAACATAGAAAACATATTCCCGGAACTTAGAATTCATGGTAAAACAGTTCTTTGTATCTATTACTTTTCATAGTCTTTTGATCAGTGACATGTAAAAAACTCACCACCAAAAAAATAATGTATCATCAGAGAACTTGGATCTGTATAACAAGGTTTATTTTTAGTGGTTCTTTCCCTTTAATTATTCTCTACCCTTTTAATGTAATGATATTTTTCGTAATGTAGTGAGTTATTGAGCATATACAGACCCTTGTTGGTCTACAGTTACCAGCACTGGTACTTCTGGTACCAGGCTACATTCCTAAGAATTGAGGTAACTGTACTTGTGAACTGTACTCCTTTAGGAGGGGCCAGGATGCTAAAAAGTATAAACTGCTTTGTATCTAACAAAGAACTCAGCTCCATTGAGAAAATCAGGATAAGATGTGCCTTGTCATTACCACCTCTCTTTGTATCATAAGGGCGTCGGCCAGATGTCATGTTGGGAAATGGTTGATGGTGAGTTTGCTCATTTTGCAATGTATGTTATCTTTTGTATATATCTTTTATGTATTTATTATTGCTTAGTAAACTTTATATGCACCTAAGCCTTGTCAAGCCTATTTTATTCCCGGATTTTAGAATTCATGGTAAAACAGTTCTTTGTACCTATTACTTTTCATTGTTTTTTCATCAGTGATGTGACAAACATGCTCGAGTGCCATTTTCGCGTATTTGCGTACACATTTTAAAATTGGTACGCTAATACATACGCATATTTTAATCTGTACACTAATGCGTACACATTTTAACAATTTGTACGTTATACATACACATTTGTGTACAGATTAAAATATGCGTATGTATTAGCGTACCAATTTTAAAATGCGTACGCAAATACGCGAAAATGGCACCTCTACTCACTATCCAATAAATAAATAGTATACTTTCAGAGAGCTCATTGTGTCACATGTGTTTTTATCTGTGACACAAAAGAAGTGGAAAGGTTGTTCATGTTGGACACACCCAGATGTTGGTAGGGTAGGTTTCTGCATGTAAATTGTAACAGAATAAAAATATAGTTTTTAGTTATCACAAACAGCACTATAACACAGCTTTATGAAGCATCTACGTATGTATATTGACATAGGACATCAGGACTATACCATACTCCTTGGGGCTTTTTGGACCTTTTTCATTCCCCTCGGAGAAAAAGACCTTCTTGACCTTGCTTCCTCCATTCATGTTATATGTTCTTTCCTTCTCCCTATAGGTTCTCCATATCACCATTTTACCTATTAGGCCATCCACCATTGTATTCCAGACCCACCTAAGATGGGCATATCTCCTCCCTTTCCCTTCCTTTCAACATAGTTAACTACTGATTGCCTTCATTCTAATAATGTTTTGTTAGGGGTGTAAATCAGATCATATAGAGTCCAGTTAGGTAAGTTGAGTGTTTCAAGATCAGTCTTTTGGGGATGGTCAATAGGTGATAAAAAAACAGGAAGACGTATTGCGTCCATCAATTATGATCCACAAAGAGACGGTGTATTCCATTGGCATTGGAGTCCATCGGCCTGAAGCTTGTTGACAGTGAACTCAACTTTAGAAACCAGTGTCAGGCTGCTGCTGCCATGTGTAATAAGACCATGAGTGGCATCAAAAGGGGCATAGATGGACATGATGAGAACCGCACATGGAATATTGTATAAAGTACTGGGGACTAAGGAACAAGAAAGCCATAGCAGAGCTGGAGAGGGTTCAAAGGTGTCCACTAAAGTAATAACTGGAATGGGTGGACTACAGTACCCAGAAAGATTTCATTTTAGGAGAGAGATGGCTGAGGAGAGATCTAATAACTATACATAAATATATCAGGGGTCAGTACAGAGATCTCTCCCATCATCTTTTTATCCCCAGGTCTGTGACTGTGATGAAGGGACAACCTCTATGTCTGAAGGAAAGAAGGTTTGTACACAAACATAGAAAAGGATTCTTTATGGTAAGAGCAGTAAGACTATGGAACTCTCTGCCTGAGGAAGTGGTGATGGTAAGTTCACTAAAAGAGTTCAAGAGCGGTGGTCATAGAAGGGTTGTTTATCCAGGGAGTTATTATTCTTTTGTCAATTCTGAAGCCAGGAAGGAGGAGTTAAGAGGGTTTTTGCCTTCTTCTGGATCACTGTTGCAGGATAGTAGGCTGAACTGGACAGACATGCATTTTTCAAGTTACTATGTTTTTATGAATCGATCAAGTTGGTGATACGAGTCGATTAGTATAGGCGGTAGATCATCACTTGTATGAAGGCATATGGTAGACTGGTAGGAGCCGCTAACAGGAAACTTCACAGCAGGTCGATGCCCATGGGGCCAACTGAGCCTTCCTCACAGCTGTAAGCCAGGTAAGTAATGATCTGACGCTTCCCTCTTGACTACTAAAATCAGCTGTATTGCCACCCTCAACCAACTAGAATGAGAAGACAGAATGTGGCATCTGGCACTTGCCACCACAGAGTGGTGGTTTATGGGGAGGTATTTTGTGCTGCTGAGGGCAGTATTTTGTGATGCACTGTGATATTTGATTCTGCTGGTGGTGGTATAATATGCCTAATTATGGTATTGCTGGCCCCATCTACTTATGTTGGCTCTTCCTTCTTTGACTTTGGATATGGCTACAAAATGGGGCCACTTTTAGTTTGTTTCCAAGGCCACTTAAAGTTCACATTCTGCACTGATTACTATACTGTATATCCTCCATGGTATGTTCATAAAAAGTTAAAAATGAACGAAAATTAAAAACATAAAATCCATAAAGATAGTTAATCTAAACAGAAGAGCAGTTACCAGTGGTTGGAGGGTCAACAGTTGTTGTTGAGGAAGTAGATGGTCCTGGCGATACTGATGTTGTTGAGCCAGTAGGTGGTTCTGGCGATATTGATGTTGTTGAGCCAGTAGGTGGTTCTACTGATACTGATGTTGTTGAGCCAGTAGGTGGTTCTGGCGATACTGATGTTGTTGAGCCAGTAGGTGGTTCTGGCGATATTGATGTTGTTGAGCCAGTAGGTGGTTCTGGCGATATTGATGTTGTTGAGCCAGTAGGTGGGTCTGGCGATACTGATGTTGTTGAGCCAGTAGGTGGTTCTGGCGATACTGATGTTGTTGAGCCAGTAGGTGGTTCTGGCGATACTGATGTTGTTGAGCCAGTAGGTGGTTCTGGCGATACTGATGTTGTTTTTGAATCTGTAGAAGTACTAGTGATGGCAGTAGTGGATGAAGGTGTCACTGAAGGACTGATGGTTGTTCCTGTGAAATTAATTGAAAAAAAAAATTATAAACACATTTTTTCCCTCAAAATGTTTAGCAAAATCATAAAAATTCTAAGCAACAAGTGTCTTACTTTATGTTTGGGTGACTAATATCCATATAACTATATGTCACTTCTTGCAACCAAAATTGGCTTCAATGGCACCTTACGTCTGTGAGACCACGAATAGTGTTTTTTATGCCGCAGGTTAGGACCCTGGAGGTTGTTGGCTCCAAAGCCAGACTACCCCTTTGAGGGTCCCTCTGTATTCTTTATGATAGAGAGAAGGTATTTCAACATGGGTTTTTTACACTAGACAAGACAGTACTTCCTACTGTTGAAGGACCTGAGGTCATATGGCCATATACATGCAGGACCTGAAGCCAGTAAGTAAAGCAGCAAAACTCCAGAGGAGAAGAGTGTGAGCGGCTCTATGTAAGTAGCTTTTCATTTGTGCAGGGGATCTAGTCTAGGGATTTATGTTTGCAGGGCTCAGTTTTGAGAGAATCTGCAGTCTGATTTTTATTTAGAGCATCTTAGGTTTGTAGTTATTTTTTAAGTTTATTTTTTGGTCTGCTTAGGGTTTTGTATATGTTTTTGGTATTTTTTGTGTCATCTGGAGTCGGAAGTTTCTTTGGGGGGGAGATTAATTCTGGGACATATTTGTTTTCTGGGTCTGTATTTATTTAGGAGTCTGCTATGAGGTCCATGTTTATTCAGGGGTCTGAACGGATGAACATTTCCAATAGGCTTTGAGGAGCCTATATATTAGAAACCCCTGCCCCCCCTTCCATAAATAAGCACATTTTAAAAACCTGACCCTTCAAATCATTTAAAATGGTATTTCACAGATATTCATTTTAATCCATTCTTGGCAGGTGATAAAAGAAAAATAAAATTTAATGAGGCAGATTTACTAATTCTATAGATGGCATAAACTAAGATCGAATGTCTTGAAATGCACCAGATGTATCACAGCAGCTCGGGCTGGATGATAAATCTGGTGCAGGGATAGAGACTATTGTTTAATTTTATACCAACCCTTAGTTGGCTTACTTTAAAGCAGAATGTTATGCCAATTTTATGCCAGAATTGTATGTTGTACATTAGATCGCAAACCCTTTCTCTGGTAAGTCGGGTGCCAAGGATTTATCAACAACTAGATGCTCCAAATTGCACCAAGAATGCCCCTGAATGAGCCAATTAGCACCAAATTGCACCAATTGTCCACCAAATTCTGGTGCTCTTTATGCCAGTTTCTAGGTGGACTGGCATTAGTGAATGAGGGGCAATATTTATTAGTCTGATTGACCAGATTTTTTAGAAATGTTCCCAATAATATGTATTATTAGCTTAATTGTTCAAAAAGGATTAACAGAGGTTAAAACATACCCCACAAATTGTTGCACAGTTTCTCAAAAGTAAAGCCATACCCCTTATCTGGTCATAAAATGCTGTCTGGGCACACGCAGAGCTCAGAAGGGAAGGAGCGTCATTTGGCTTGGAATCCATTTGGCTTGGATTTTGGATTTGGATTTTGCTGAAATGATTTTCTAAGAGACATAACTTTTTAATTTTTCTCCCCTGAGCTGTGCGAGGACTTTTTTTTTTTTTTTTTTGTGGGATGTAGGTTTCTATTGGTACTATTTTATGGTATATATATATATATATATATATATATATATATATATTTATTTTTTTTTGGCGATTTGGTAGCAACTTGGAACTGAATCCGAGTTTTTTACAGTAGAAATTAATTTTGGAAGTTATTATGCGAAGTCTCACCAATACATTCTAATACTGTACGGAGCACTCACTCCTTACAGTATTCAAACAAAGTATTCTGCAAATCAACTTTGGATTTTTCTTCAAGTCAATTTGCTCATCCCTAGACGTGGTATTACAGGTTTATGATGTAGTATTAAAGGTTTATGACGTAGTATTACAGGTTTATGACGTAGTATTACTCTAGTATTTCATGACCCTGCATTCATCTTTCAAGTTTATAATCCAAATGCAAATGTCATTGACACTGTACCTGGTCCAACTACGATCATCTTACAGCTGTTAATTAAAATGTCATAACATATACAGGACACTTTTTCTGTAGTTCCTCCATTACCGCAGAAAATATCTAAATGAAATATAATGAGAAGCATTTTATCAGTATCCGTTGCAAATATCGAAATTGTACATGATTAACCAGCAAACATAACTTCTATAATAATAAAGTATAGTGTAACTATCATTATATTACCCTCTATGTTCCAGACTTAACTACATGTTACATGTGAGTATATGTATGGGTGAGGTGAGCGAATCATTCGAGTCCAAACCGGATTGCCTCCGATTGCTTAGAAAGTTGGTATAATAGAACTCCCTTCCTGTCCTTCCCTTTCCAAAAAACACACTTAAGACACTGCAACCGATAGTTGACTATGGAAATAATGCATTATCAGTGCCACTAACAGATTTGGCCTAATATCTTCTGTGTGTTAAAATATCCAGATTCAGAAAAAAAGCTTTCTCTATTGTAAAATAAAAGTTGTCAACCTACAATGCAATTATTTCCCCCACCACACCACACCAACACAATTTTGGCCTAGTATTTCATGTTATCACTCAGAGATAGAAATCTTCTGCTACCCTTGGTATAGTAAGACACACTAATATGCTATTTCCCCAAACTTAAACAAGAAAAAGATATATTGTAAGTGCTTGCAGATGTATCAACATGGATTTCAGACTAGTATTTCACGTTATCGCTCAGACTGGTATAAAGCCCTAGTCTGCTCCTTTTTGTATTGTAAGACCCACTAATATGATATTTCCCCAAACTTAAACAAACAAAAAAAAAGAAATTGAAATATCCTGAGATGCACCAACATAGCTTTTAAACAAGTATTTTCATGTTGATGTAACAATGTTATATCTCCCCTGTGTATTGTAAGACACACTAGTACTGTATGATATTTTCCTAAACTTAAAGAAAAAAAATAAAGAAAGAACTGTCTGGAGATGCCTATCACACAGATTTCGGACCAGCAGTTCATGTTTTCACTGAGATTCCAAATGTTATCTGTCAAATGTGTCAAATGCCAAATGTTATCTGGATAGTAAAACACGGGTTGTACATTTTGAGTTTCCTCTCAAATTCCCCTCTCTCACACACACACACAATGTATTTCTGTTAAAATGAAAAAAAAATTAAATGCCCTTACAGGTAGCTTCTTTGATGTTCTACAGCAGCTGCAGTTGTGCTTTAAGGTAGTAACTGCATTTTGAAGGCACACTCAGCTTCAGCTACTTACTCCCCGGCTGACAGCTTTCCATGCCTTTCCCTATTCTAAATGATTCTTCTTTCTAGCCTAAACTGTGTCTGACACTAGGAGAGAAGCTTGATTGAGAGGGTACACTGTCTCTAAGGCCTCTTTCACACAAGCGTCGCGGATTTGTTCAGGATGCGTTGCGGATGCGTTGCGTTAAAAACGCGTGGATTGCATGCGGTTGCAATGCGTTTCATTTTTAACGCACCCCCATTCATTTCTATGGAGCCTGGGCTGCGGGAAAAACGCAGAATATAGAACATGCTGCGTTTTTCACGCAACGCAGAAGTGATGCGCGAAAAAAAAACGCTCATGTGAAAAGCCCAATTAAAATGAATGGGTCAGGATTCAGTGCGGGTGCAATGCGAAATCTCGCCCGTGTGAAAGGGGCCTAAGAGTGTTTTCTGTCAGACACTGCTACACCCAACCACCTTCATTTACAATCCAACATAGAAATACCTTCTGCTAGGGCTCCTCATTGCACTACCACTAATGCAGTACTACAAATAATAGTCCAAGATCATGGTGACCGATTCCCTTTAGACAAAGAAAGGGATTAGCAATATAGGCAAAAACAAAATAGCTCAAGGAAGGCCATACCTGGTATAGTAATAATTGTGGCTTTACACTTGGTTCCAAAAAATCCTGGTGCGCATACACAAAGACTGGGAAGAATTACACCATCAATAACTGAACAGTCTCCTAAACCAAATGCACAAATAACAATCAACATAAGAGAAATACTACACATTCCCAATGTACAAAAATATTAGTATAATACTTTCTATATCATTATAAATAAAATAATGCCTATGTTAATTAATATAACTAATATAATAATGTCCATTATGTACAGGAATATAACTACTATAATACTGCTCCTATGTACAAGAATATAACTACTATAATACTGCTCCTATGTTACAAGAACTACTATAATATACTGCTCCTATGTATGTACTACAGAATATAAACTACTATAATAACTGCTCCTATGTACAAGAATATAACTACTATAATACTGCTCCTATGTACAAGAATATAACTACTATAATACTGCTCCTATGTACAAGAATATAACTACTATAATACTGCTCCTATGTACAAGAATATAACTACTATAATACTGCTCCTATGTACAAGAATATATACTACTACTATACTACTATATACTACTGCTCCTATGTACAAGAATATAACTACTATAATACTGCTCCTATGTACAAGAATATAACTACTATAATACTCCTATGTACAAGAATATAACTACTATAATACTGTACAAGAATATAACTACTATAATACTGCTCCTATGTACAAGAATATAACTACTAAATACTACTATAATACTATAAATACTGCTCCTATGTACAAGAATATAACTACTATATAATACTGCTCCTATGTACAAGAATATAACTACTATAATACTGCTCCTATGTACAAGAATATAACTACTATAATACTACAAGAATATAAGCTCCTATGTACAAGAATATAACTACTATAATACTACATATACTGCTCCTACTATATATAAGCTACAAAGAATATAACTACTATAATACTACTGCTCCTATGTACAAGAATATAACTACTATAATACTGCCTCCTATGTACAAGAATATAACTACTATAATACTGCTCCTATGTACAAGAATATAACTACTATAATACTGCTCCTATGTACAAGAATATAACTACTATAATACTGCTCCCTATGTACAAGAATATAACTACTATAATACTGCTCCTATGTACAAGAATATAACTACTATAATACTGCCTCCTATGTACAAGAATATAACTACTATAATACTGCTCCTATGTACAAGAATATAACTACTATAATACTGCTCCTATGTACAAGAATATAACGGCTGTAATAAACGCTCCTATGTTCAAGAATATAACTGATAATACCGCACTTTATAATAATTTAACTGCTATAATGCTGCTAGGATCTATGTATACTTTACCTGGATTTACTGGGGTGATCTTACATGTACCTGACAAAATTTTGTCAAGGCCAAAATCACAGAGAAGGCCTGAATAAAAAGCAATGAGAAACAGTTTATTTTTTCCATGATATTCATATAATGGTTAATATAATAATGACAGTTTACTGCTAATAATATGAATATTGTATGTAACATAGCAGGACTCATAAGATGACCACATGTCTATGACCATCGTTTCCTTTGCCAAGTTATTGCCAGTCATAGATAGAGGATTCCTAGTAGGTGATCTTCATTGACTGTTTTCCTATGACACTTCCTAGACTCTGGCAGCTATACTTACGGTATGCCCTATAGATACACATACAGAAATATATAGGAGTTTTGGACCCACCTTCATGAACCAGAGCCATTAAGTGACCATCAAAATTGGTTAATTTTTAGTCTTCTAATTAACAATTTGGGTGTTCAATTGGAGGCATTACTGTCACGGGGAGTCGGCGACGCTCCCCATCCTTGCTGTGCTGCCGGTCTCCCGTGCCTAACCCCGGACGAGGACGCAGCAGTCGTTCCTGTTCCCATGGAGATCAGGGGGCGGGAATTACCCGATAGCGTACACTTCCTGGCGTATGCCCACTCCCTACTTGCGTACAGGGAGCGAGGCGAACCCGACAGCGTACGCTTCTTGGCACTGCCGGCGGACACCCGACCCTTAATGACGTACAGGCAGGGCAAATGAGCGTAGGCGTGGATAGGCCAGAACTCACCTGTGGAGAGTTAGTATTGGGATCATGTGACGCTGGCCACGTCACATGACCAACCTGTGGGCCTGTTTAACAGACAGCCTGCTGGCCACAGGTTGCCTGTGATTGGTCTTATTACCTGTACTTGCGATTATGAACTGCTGTTACTATTGTGCTTTGACTTCGGCTTGTGAATTTGACTTTGTCCTCATCTTATCCTTTTGTACTTTGTTACCTCTCGGCTTTGACCTCGGCTCGTGTTGTTGACTTTGCTTCTGTTTGTTCCCCTGGTTTTGACGCGACTTCCTGGTTTGACCTCGGCTTGGGAACTTTTATTGTGATTGAGATTGTGTGTGTTCTGTCTTTGTTTATTGTTTTCTCCTGTTATTCCCCCTCCCTGTACACCCCAGCACGTACCTAGGCTAGGGACTGTCGACCAGTTGTACGGCATTGCCTAGGATGGGCCGTGCAAGTAGGCAGGGTAAGTGGTGGGGTTGAGTTCAGGGTTGCACATACCCCTGAATTGTGACAATTACACCCACAATTACAACCCCATGAGGATACTATCCTGAGGTTCTAATCATGTGGTGCACGTTTGCACAATCTATCGAGGTTCTACGGGTTCTGGGTTCTCTATCCTTTCAACAATCAGCTATAGTAAAAACAGTGGGGATCACCTGCTGTGCTCATCGGCATCCTCAAAAGAAGCCCTAGGATGCTGCAACATTACTTAACAGGAAATCTGTGAAATTCTTTTGATTGCAAAAGCTGTCTATTTCAGTCTATTGTACAAGTGATCAGAAGATTGCATATTTAAGCCCCCTAAGGGTACAAATAAATTACAAAAAAATGTTTTTAAAAATATAAAAAATTCACATCACCCCTTTCCCAATTTTACATATAAGAATAAATTATTGGTTTTACCAGTTTCAAACATATCTGAACCGAAAAATCTAAAAATATTTATCATGGCCTATCTACTGGTTTATGGTCACCTCATCCAGACAAAAAAATTGGATAAAACGTTATCAAATAGTTTTATGTACCCCAAGACAGTACCAATAAAAACTACAGCTTATTCTGCAAAAAAAAAAAAAGAACTTTTTTTATTTATTTTAAAAGCAGTAAAATATAAGTAAACTACCATATACAACATTGGTATTGCTGTAATCATACTGACCCACAGAATAAGAATACCATGTCATTTTTAGGGCACAGTGAATGTCATAAATACAAAACTCAAGAAAAACATGGAGAAATATTTTTTTTCCAATTTCACACAAAAAAGATTTTTTCCTCATTTTCCAATACAAGATATGGTAAATGGTGCCATTAAAAATACTTCTCCTGCAAAAAAAGCCCTCATATGTCTAAGTGAATGGAAAGTTAAGAAAGATAAGGCTCTTGGAAGATGGGGAGCAGAGATTTCATACAAATCATATTCAACCAAGAGTTGGTAAAAATTTGAGGAGAGTCCAAATTTTAGGTAATTCGATTTGGACAAATTTTGGAGAGTGAGAAAACAAAGTCTAAATCTTTTTATTTTTTTTTAAGTGAGAAACATAAATACTCTAGAGAATGTCATACAGAAATTTTCAGGCCAATTAGAGCACTTTACGATTTGGGTAGAATCGATTTGGACCCAAATGAAATAGGTATAATTGAACCTGATCTGAGGAAAAAATTATAATGCAAAAACAAAAATTGTCCTAGTCCTTAAGGGTTGAATGGTGTTATTAGGAAATTTAATTTCTCCGACTAGAACTTAAACCCTCATACAACTAGGTTGATGGAAAAATAATAAGGTTTTTATTTTTTAGAACCTGAGGATGAAAAATTTAAAGTGAAAAAAAATCGAAAAATCATCGATATACAGTTGCAGTTTAAGGTATTGGCTTCAAAATTGGTCCAATATTCAAATTAAGAGAGGGGACATTTGTTCCAACACGTCTTTAGACTTGACTAAGGTATTTGACAGGCAGGTTCTTCTGGAAGGTTTAGAGAAAATTTAGGGAAAAGTTTCTTAACTGCCTAAAGTTGATGTATTATGTTCCCCGTGGTAAATCCATCATGGTTGCCCTTTTTCCTGCTATTATTTGCATTATTTGTAGAACCCCTTCCAATCTGTGTTTGTGAAGATGCCAATATAGTAGGGTAGAGTGCCATGCAATACACCAGGTAAGCGCTCAGATACTGTTTGCCCTATAGAAACTATATTCTCGATCATAAAAACCTTTTTCCTTGCCAGGTTACTACTGCTTAGAAGATGGTTCAGTTCAGATAGGATCCAATCAATCAGGAAAAAAAATACATAGGGTTGGAAATTTGAAAAAAAATTGTTATAGATCTGAAAGTAAGGAGAATATATGGTAAAAAAAAAAAAAAAAAATCGGAAAGCTGGTACCAGGGGTACTAGGGTTCTTTTTGTCTCTTACAGGGGTCTGTAGTTGGTTTTAGGAGGATAATGGAGAGTTATTTAAAATTGTATCATGTAATTTAGGGAAAATTTAATATTTCCTCAATTTGTGGGTTCTACAAAGCAATATTCCAGAAAAAGCCAGGGACAGTTTTACAAGCCAAAGGTACGGGGTGCCCTCCGCTTCCCATCGGGTCCCCACGCTGCAGTGATAGGGACCCGATGTCATAGAAGGCACACCGATGCCTTCCATAGGCATCGGTGCTGCCTTCTACGGAAGCCTGCGAGATCCAGCGTACACGATGTATTGTAATACATTGCAGAGGGGATCAGACCCCCCAAAAGTTGAAGTCCCAGAGTTAGACAAAAATAAAAATTAAAAAAGTATTTTCCATAATAAAAAATAAATAATGTTTCACGTAAAAAAAAAAACTTTCCCAAAATAAAACACATGAAACTGAAAAAAATAGGAAAAAAAAGAAAAACAGACATATTTGGTGCTCTATAAAAATATCACATCACCTAACCCCTCAGGTGAACACCGTAAAAAAATAAAATAAAAACTGTGCTAAAAAAAAAGCCATTTTTAGTCACCTTACATTACTAAAAGTGCAACACCAAGCGATCAAAAAGGCATATGCCCCCCAAAATAGTACCAATATAATCGTCACCTCATCTCGCAATAAATGAGACCCTACCTGGGACAATTGCCCAAAAAAAACAGTAAACTATGGCTCTCAGACTATGGAGACACTAAAACATGATTTTTTTTTTTGTTGTTTAAAAAATATTATTGTGTAAAACTGAAATAAATAAAAATGCATACATGTTAGGTATCGCCACATCCATAACAACCTGCTCTACAAAAATATCACATGAGCTAACCCCTCAGGTGAACACAGTAATTAAATTAACGGTGTAATAAAAGCCATTTCTTGTCACCTTCTATCACAAAAAATGTAATACCAAGTGATCAAAAAGTCACACGCACCCCAAAATACTACCAATCTAATGGTCACCTAATCCCGCTAAAAATGAGACCCTATTTGACACAATCACCCAAAAAATTAAAAAAACTACAGCTCTCAGACTATGATTTTACAAAAACAGTGTCAAAAAAGCCATTTGTTGTCATCTTATATCACAAACAGTGTAATACCAAGCGATCAAAAAGCTATACGCACCCAAAAATAGTATCAATCAAACCGTCATTTCATCCCGCAAAAAATAATCCCCTACATAAGACAATCATCTAAAAAATTTAAAAAAAAAAAATATGGCTTGCAGACTATGGAGACACTAAAACATGATTTGTTTTCAAAAATATTATTGTGTAAATAAAAGTAAATTAAAAAGTATACATATTAGATATCGCCACGTCCATAACAACCTGTTCTATAAAAATAGCACATGATCTAACCTGTCAGGTGAATGTTGTAAACAGCAAAAAATAAAAACGCCAAAACAGCTATTTTTTGTTACCTTGCCTCAAAAAAAGATATAGAGCAACCAAAAATCATATGTAACCTAAAATAGTACCAACAAAACTGCGACCTTATCCCGTAGTTTCCAAAACGGGGTCACTTTTTTGGAGTTTCTACTCTAGGGGTGCATTTTCCCAGTGAAATCCGCCCTCCAAAGACTATATGGCACTCCTTTCCTTCTGCGCCCGTACATCTGTGTGCCCGAACATCAATCCAAAATGAAAGGATAAGCTTCTGAGTGGCGGAGTCTAAATTTTTGATGCTTGACCATGACGATGTAGATACTCCAGGGGCGTAACTCCCATAGCGGCAGACCATGTTACTTCTATGGGGCCCAGGGCAATAGGGAGCCCAGTCTTAGTTGGGATTATCTCTTATTCTACTGGGGGTGAAAACCTGGTCAGGACTCTACCCTTTAAAGGAACAACTTCTAGCAAATGAGGGAAGGTCTTTGAAATGGGTTTAGGCAGAAACCCTTCTGTGCTGTGTGGGGGAGGGGAGCCTGGTTTGATCCTTACTGTGGGGTCCTTACTTCTCTATGTACGCCACTGAGATACCCCAATACATCCCACCAATGAGATTCAGAGGTTGGTGTATGGTGAGTCTACTTCTCTTGGTGCTAGCCACCACTTGTGCCTCATTTTCAAGGTTTTCACTTATGTAATCAATGGGGCTCAGTATGAACCTGAATTTACTCTTGACCATACACAGAAAATAACCAATGGCTAGTTATCACCCCAGTATGCCTATTCCCATACAGCTCTATGAGTGAGAAAATGTATTAACTCCAAGAACTGAAAATTACTTTTCCTTCAAAGATAACCAATAGTTAATAAAAGAACTTTACCAGAAGCTGAAGAGGTTAGTACCAGTACGATCACAGGAGTCCACAAAAGTGTCCCCATCCCCCTGGACCTTTCAGTACCAAATAGTGAGATCTTCTTTCATGCCAGATCCACATATGAGCCCTAACTCAACAGCAAGCAACTTTTATAGCAAAGGCGGGTACATTGACATTGTAAATTATATGAGGTATGACTATGGCCAGACCCCGCCCACTTTTTTTTTTTTTACAGAAGTGGCAAAAAGTAGCAAAATGGAGCTTTTTAAAAATGTGAGTCTTTTTGATGCCACCATTTTGGCTCTTGGGCCATGATTATCTCCCCTTGTTCTTACTAAGGAAAACTGAGTATTGTTTAAAGGGAGCACACATAGATATGCCGTCTAGAGATGAGAGAATCCGTTCTATAGAATAAAAATTTTACTCAACTTTTTCAAAAAATTTGAATTCTATAGAATTTCATTTGATTCCATTCAGGAAACTTTTTGTGAGAAAAGAGACAGATAAACTGAATATAATACACAGCTTTTCAGGCTGGAACACTTCTGATTCAGGCAGAATCGACTCATACGCCTAATTCAAACTAATCGGACCTGAAGTTAGTACAAAAAATGAAATTAAAACCTATGAGACAACAATATAAAGAGGCGTGCATGGAAGAAAGTAGTGTTTAAAAACTATAAATCTGATGGTGCATAATGTGCTTTTACGAGCTATAAAATTTCCAATAAAATCTCCACAAAGCAAAAGTAGAAAATGAGAAGCAAATTGCAAAGGAGAGCAAAAGTAAAAACAAATATTCAAGTATATCAACAGTGGAAGAACTTCTGCTGAACATGTTGGTCCCACAGCTGATACAGAGGGTCATAAGGTCACAGGTGACATGGAGAAGGCGGAGATATTAAATACCTCATTCTCATCTGTGTTCACAAAGGAGCGGCCTGCTCAGGACGTGTTCACAAACATTGCTGATGTCGTCATAGGAGTCGTCCTGACTGACTGAAGTAAAGGTGCGAAAAACTCCTAGGACTAATGATTTCTATCCTCAGGACTCAAAGAGAGGTTGTGTCACTTCAGCAAGTGGCATGTAACATGTAGAGAAAGTTAATACAAAGCACTTACTGTACTAATGTATTGTGATTATCCATATTGCTTCACTTCCTGGCTGGGTTCATTTTTCTATTACTCATTTCCATGGTTATGACCACCCTACAATTCATCAGCGGTGGTCGTGCTTGCACACTGTAGGAAAAAGCAGCGGCTTCTCTGGTGGCCATGACTGAGGGAACTCACGTAGGTAAGTGCTTTTTCCTGAACTATGTAACCACAACCACCACTGCTGATGGATTGCAGGGTGAACGTAACCATGGAAATTAGCAGTGTATGATATGATGGGAAAATGAATCCAGTCAGGGAAGGAGGCAATATGGGTAATCATAATACATTAGTAAGTGGCTTGTATTAACTTCCTCTACATAATAAATGATATTTGCTAAAGAGAGACAACGCCTTTAAGAAGTATTTTTAATACAACAAATTTACTCACTTATTTTGTGGACTTTCTTCCCTTTCTGTGAGTGGGCAGTAGCTCACACAAGGACAATCAAGCACCTTCATCTCCCAGGAAGTATTGCAATTAGCCCTTGGTAATTCCTTGCTCCCCTGCCCCAAAAAATAACCCCTCACATACACCCCCAGAGATGCATATAGCATGTAGCGCCCCCACATTTTCCTTCTCCACCATCTAGAGAGAGATACAGCTGCTGTATATACAGTATTTCTGTGAATTTAGAAGGAATGAATGAAACTACAAGATCACTACTGAGAGGAGGAGAAGTTACTGAGCATGTCAGTCCACTGCTGATTGCAAAAGATGGTGGATCAGAAGAATAAACAGCAGGGGGCACTAGAAGAGTGGAAAATGTAACATACCTTGTACTTACAACCTGATCAATACTTTTATTGCATGTATATTACTATGATACTTTATTTTTTAATGTCCTATATTGCATTGTAAACATTTTTGTGGTATGATCCCTTTAGGCCCCTTGCACACGAGCGTGATGGATTAGGTCCGGGTGCGTTCAGGAAAACTCGCACCATTTTTGCAAGCAAATTCAGTCAGTTTTGTCTGTGATTACGTTCAGTGGTTCAGTTTTTCCCGCAACGTTTTCATGCGTTTTTCACGCGCGTGATAAAAAACTAAAGTTTTACAAACAACATCTCTTAGCAACCGGACTTGCTTTAGGATACAATGCGTTTTTCACTGAAGCACCATTCACTTCTATGGGGACAGGACTGCGTGAAAAACGCAGAATATAGAACATGTTGCGTTTTTCACGCAATGCAGAACTGATGCGTGAAAAAAACACTCATGTACACAGACCCTCTGTGACCTCACGCTGTCTGCGCCAGTGTTATTCACTTTGGGGTCTGATCTGAGGTCTTTTTGGGGTCTTATTAACATTGGGGGTCTAATTAGGGCTGTGAGCTGAGGTCTGATGAAAAATATTTTTTTTCTTATTGTCCTCCTGTAAAACCTAGGTGCGTCTTAGAGGGCGAAAAACTTTGATCCAAACATTTCAAAACTGGTTTCTGGAAAACATCTGCAGACGTCACATTAATGAAATGACAATAAAAATTTAATTTCAATAATTTCCTTTTTAATGATTGCATTTCTTTCTGGCAATGCTATCTGGTTCTGGCCCGCGAAATTTATTCCATGTCTAGAGCGGCCCCCAGATGAAAAATGGTTGGGCACCACTGGTCTGTACTGTATATTCTGTTAGATATCCCATCCTCTTTCCTCTTTTGCTCCTATATTAACCCCCTAACAGTTCTGCCCGAGCTCTGCTTGGGCTTTGTGAAAGGGACCTAACAGTTCAGCCCAAACAGAGCTCGAGCAACAGGCTGAGAGTTCTTTCAATCCTTTATATCTCGGGCTGGTCAGCATTATGGGCTGTACATCGGGAGATATAGCCTTTAGAAATTGGGCTGGGAGTGAAATTAAAGTGTACTACAGAGAACAGCTCAGACATTGTCCATTTACTGCCCTTCTTTATAGATATGCTCGGTCCTTTACACCTTTACAATGGAGCTAGTGGTACTGTAGGCCTACTCAAAGCCTGAAGTATCTCCATCATTCTGTACCTAGACTGTATTAACAGTGACTCTGGGGTTTTGGGTAGTGATAGATAGATAGATAGATAGATAGAGACATAAAAAATATATATATATTACCCCATCCGTCATGTGATCCAATGACATGACGCAAGGAGGACACCTCACCACTACAGCTATTAACCCTTACATATGGCGCCCGCTCCCGCTTCCCACTACACCATATGCAATATTAAATGGTGGCGTTGGAAAGTACAACTTGTCCCGCAAAAAACAAGCCCTCATACAGCTATGTGAACAGAAAAATAAAACAGTAAGGCTTCATTCACACGACCGTATGTTCATTTCCGTATCTTATCCGCATTTTTGCGAATGAGATGCGGAACCATACGGACCCATTCATTTTTCCATAGGAGAAAAAAAATGCGGAATGCACACCGTGTGCATTCCGCATCCGTATATTACGGAAGTTCTCCCGCAAAAAAAAGGAAACATGTCCTATACTTGGCCGCAAAACACGTCCGTAGCCCCATTAAAGTCAATGGGTCCGCAAAATTACGGAACACTACGGAAGACTTTCCGTATGTCTTCCGTTCCGTTTTTATACGGACACGGAATACATACGGTAGTGTGAATGAAGCCTTATGGCTGTTTGAAGGCAGGGAGCGCAAAAAGAAAATGCATAACCGAAAAAACCTCCGGTACTGAAAGGGTTCATTGGGTGCAGCAGCCACGTGACCCTCATCAAACTGGATGTTGACACGGGGAGACTGGAGACCTGGGGGAGTGAAGAAGCCTAAACCCAGTGGCGGGCATCAAGTATGATTTCCAATGCTAGTCCACCCACGCTGTAAGATCTGTCCGAGAGCCCCCTAGGGAGAACAAACCATTTAGGCACGTTCTAGCCTTGGTACACGAAGGTCCAAACAATAACATGTCTATGGACTTGGACCTTGGCTTTCACTTTCATTGCATCACTTCTAGATTTTAATGCTTCTATTTTTAGCTATTGTAGTCACATTCAACATATGTTATTATGCATTTTTCTCTATTTTTATCCCCTTTACTGTTGTTTTTCTGTGCATATATAGAGATGTAAAAACTGGAATGTTATCTATTGGTGACGTGCTTAGGGGTACAGCAACTTGATATTGTGCAATATAGTCAAGATCTTGACAACAGATATGTAATAGCGAGACAGAACAAGATGCAGCTAGTAAGAGTCAACTTTACTACACAGTACAACAGGTTCTCAAGGAGGCCCAATGTAGACCAACAGTGCAGCCAACGTTAGGGGGTACACAATCTTCTCATATGGAGAGGTTGCTAAAATAGTCAATGGTGGATCTCACTTGTGGAGCAGAAATGGTAATCCTCACCTGATACAAGGGTAATTGTATTTGTAGCAGAATCTCTACTCAGACCTGATTCCTTTATAGTCTTGGGTCACCCTTGTAGCCTCCTCCTCCTACCATCTTCACATAAAGGAGCCATCCCGCAGATCCCTCACAGTCTCCCTGTGGAGTCTTATAGTAAGAGAAATACCACTGCACACTCAGGGTTAACATGCAAATTCTTTTATTATGACATATCCTCCAATAAATGCATGAGGAAAATTGCCTGTTTTTTGGGGGTTTTTTTGTGACTTTAAATCTTGACGTTTCGGTCAATACCTGTCACGGGGGAGACAAGGGAAGGTGTGCCCTGTACTTGAAACCCCCCTTCTTTCCCTACCTACTTGCCTCAAACGGCCCTAGGCGGCCGCGGACAACCACGAAGACGTTCCCTATACTGGGTAAGTGCAGAGGGAGGGAAAGGGAACACAGGGAGAGACAAAACACAGACGGAACAAACACAATGATAGAGTAGTCAGCAAGCCGGGTCAAACACAGGAGATAGCGTAAATACCAGGGGTCAAGAGAAGAGAGGTCCAAGTCCAAAGTCAGAGTCCAAATAGCAAATCCAAAACACAAGGTCGCACAAGCACTGATCAAAAGTATAAACTAATCACAGGCATCTGAGGCAGTTGCCATCTTTAAATAGCCCGCCCAGGATGATGATGTGATGTGGCCAGCATCACATGACCTGAGGCGGAGCAAGCTGTCCAAACAATATGTAAAGTAGCCATGTGGTGTGATCAGCACTACATGGCTAAACCCAAACAGAGAATTAACTCATGAAGTGCTGGCTGACAAGACCAGCACTTCAATTCCCTATTGCTCGTCTCTAGGGGGGCGGAGAGGTCCGGCGATGTCGTGCAGAGGGAGCGCGACGCCGACCTCGCGTGACAGTACCCCCCCCTTCACGAGGGGCCACCGGACCCTTACCAGCGGGAGCAGGCTTATCGGGATGCTGCAGATGGAACTTTCGGATGAGCGAGTCTGCATGCATCCTGGTCAACGGTACCCAAGACCTGTCCTCAGGACCGAACCCCTTCCAACATCCACAATTCTGGCAATCTCATGCTCCATTTGTCCTGCTACCTCAACCGGAGGCGGAGACTGTTCCTCAGGACCAACATAACGTTTGAGCAAAGACACATGAAAAACATTATGAAGACGAAGGGAGTCGGGTAAACATAACCTAAATGAAACCGGATTGATCACCTTGGTGATCCTGTAAGGACCAATGAAGCGAGGTGCAAACTTGTAGGATGGTACCCTCATGTTGAGATTTTTAGTCGATAACCATACCTTATCCCCAACCTTAAAATTCACACCCTTAGAACGTTTTCTATCAGCCTTAGCTTTTTGAACTCCTTGGGCCTTTTCCAGGTTTGACTGAACCTGTGTCCAAACTGTGCACAGTTCTTGAGAAAAATCATTGACCTCTGGGACAACCGACGCAGATGGGGAAAAGGAGCTAAAGCGTGGATGAAAACCCATATTGCAGAAAAACGGCGACATCCCAGAGGATGAATTAACACGATTATTAATTGCAAACTCAGCCAGAGACAGGAATCTGGCCCACACATGCTGGTTATCAGAAACATAACATCTGAGATATTGCTCAACGGATTGGTTAAGACGTTCAGTCTGACCATTGGTCTCCGGATGAAAGGCTGATGAAAAGGACAAAGATACCAATCTTATTACAGAACGTCCTCCAGAACCTAGACACAAACTGTACTCCCCTATCAGAAACGATATTCTCAGGAACACCATGCAGTTTGACAATATTATCCATGAACACGGACGCCAAGACCTTCGTAGAGGGTAATTTACACAAAGGAATAAAATGACACATTTTGCTGAATCTGTCAACCACCACAAATATCATGGTTTTACCCTCAGAGCACAGCAAATCCGTGATAAAGTCCATGGACAGATGTGACCAAGGTCTACTAGGTATGGGTAAAGGATGTAACTCACCCATAGGTCGTGTCTTGGAATTCTTGGACCTGGCACAAGTGTTACACGCAGTTACAAAAGCCTGAACATCTCTGGAGATTGACGGCCACCAATACTGCCTAGAGACCAACTCCTTGGTGGCATTGATGCCAGGATGTCCACACAAAACAGAATTATGGCACTCACCCAGCAGTCGAAACCGCAAATGAGCCGGCACAAACAATTTGTCATTGGGGGTACCAATGGGAGCAAGATGTTGTCCTGCCGAGATTTCAGAAGCGAGATCAGATGAGGTAGCGGCCATGATGATATCAGCTGGCAGGATGGGCTCAGGAGGGACGTCAGGAGGCTGATACGCCTGGAAACTTCGGGATAAGGCATCGGCCTTAACGTTCTTGCTCCCGGGTCTGAAGGTAACACAAAAATCAAAACGAGTAAAGAACAAAGCCCACCTCGCCTGTCTAGGATTCAATCGCTTAGCCGATTCTAAAAACATTAAATTCTTATGATCCGTGAGGACCGTAATGCGGTGAAATGCCCCTTCTAAAAAATGACGCCATTCCTCAAATGCCCACTTGATTGCAAGTAACTCCCTATTCCCAATATCATAATTCCTCTCGGCAGGAGAGAACTTGCGGGAGAAGAAGGCACATGGCATAAGATTAGTTAAGGTGGAAGACCCCTGGGACAGTACAGCCCCCACACCATCCTCAGACGCATCCACCTCAACTACAAAAGGCTTACTTTGATCAGGCTGGACCAACACAGGAGCATTAATAAAACACTGCTTTAACCTTTCAAAGGCCTCAATAGCTGCAGGGGGCCAATTGACTAGATCAGCCCCCTTGCGAGTCAGATCCGTAATGGGTTTGGCTACCACTGAAAAATTTTTGACAAATTTACGATAAAAATTAGCAAACCCCAGAAATCGCTGGAGCGCCTTCAAAGAGGAAGATCGCACCCAATCCACAATGGCCTGTACTTTAACTGGGTCCATTTTGAAAGAAAAAGGGGTGAAAATGTATCCCAAAAAGGCCACTTCCTGAACACCAACAGTACACTTTTCCCCTTTAACGAACAACTTATTTTCACGGGCAGCACTTGCCTGGTGCGAGATACGTGACTTTCCCAGTCTGCAGAAAAAATCAGGATATCATCAATATAGACAATTACAAATTTCCCAATAAATGGTCTAAAAATGTCATTAACAAAGTTCTGGAAAATTGCCGGAGCGTTACTTAACCCAAAAGGCATTACCAAGTACTCATAATGACCTTCCGGGGTATTAAATGCAGTTTTCCATTCGTCCCCCTCACGAATCCTGATTAGGTTGTATGCCCCCTTCAAATCCAGCTTGGTGAACCAACAGGCCCCCTGGACCTGATTCAGAAAGTCAGGAATAAGGGGCAACGGGTATCTGTTTTTAACAGTGATTTTATTGAGCTCCCTGTAATCGATACAGGGCCTCAATCCTCCATCTTTTTTACCAACAAAGAAAAAACCTGCCCCCATGGGAGAAACTGAAGGCCGGATGTGACCCTTGGCCAGACTCTCTTTGAGATAATCCCTCATGGACTGACGTTCAGGAGTAGAGAGATTATAAATGCGACCTTTGGGATATTTGGATCCCTCAATAAGGTCGATGGCGCAATCATATTGCCGGTGAGGAGGGAGGAACTCAGTCTCGGACATGGAAAAAACGTCCGAAAAATCGCCGATATACTTGGGCAAGGAAAGAGACTCAGTGGTACCTCCCAACTGCAATACTGATCTACAACATTTGTCACAATTCATTCCCCATTTTTCCAATTCACCTACCGACCAGTTGATCACAGGGTTGTGGTCCTGTAACCATGGCAGACCTAAAACGTCCTAAAAGGTCGGCAGGTAAATCCTTTAATACAAGGAAGGAACAAGTCTCGGTATGGGTAATTCCTACAGTTAATACAACCTCAGGAGTACAAAACTCCACTCTCCCATTATTCAATGGAGTGGAATCCAGTGCGATAATTTCAATCACCTCCCTTAAAGGAACTAGCGGAATCCCCACAGATTGTATAAAATCAAAATCAATAAAATTAATGGCAGAACCAGAATCAACAAAAGCCTTACCGGACCCCCTGAGTTGGTTGTACACAATGGAGATAGGTAATAATACTTTCCTCCTTACCACCGCTGGGGTTACCTTACTTCCGGCAGAAAGCTCTCTAGAGGGCAGAAGTTTCGGGCATTGCTGGAGCCAGTGGTTCGTCTCACCGCAGTAGAAACAGGCTCCATTAAAGCGTCTCTGATCTCTCAAAGTTCCTCCCCACTGTATGGACTCCTCCGGGACCCTGGTAGAAGGTGGACTCAGAAGAGGGGATTCAGGCAGGACGACACCCTGAGGAATATCTGAACGTTCCCTCCGTCTCTCCCTCACTCGACGATCCAGTTTAATGGCTAGTGTCATGGCCGCCTCTAGGGTGTCAGGAGTAGGGTAACTGACAAGTAAGTCCTTAAGATGGTCAGACAGCCCCACCCTAAACTGGCTTCTCAAAGCAGGGTCATTCCATCCAGAGGAAACACACCACTTTCTAAACTCAGCACAGTAATCCTCTACTGGACGGTTACCCTGCCGAATGTCTCTGAGCTGAGTCTCAGCTACAGAAGTCAAGTCAGGCTCCTCATATAATAGGCCTAAGGCCTGAAAAAATGCTTCCACAGACTGCAAGCTTGGGGAGTCAGGCGGTAAAGAAAAGGCCCATTCCTGCGGATCACCTTGCAGCAAGGAAATAATTATTCCTACCCGCTGCTGCTCGGCACCCGAGGAGTGAGGACGTAAACGAAAATACAATTTTACGCTCTCCTTAAAGGAACGGAACGGAATTGCCCGATCCGGCAATTTAACATGAGGTTCCACAATGGGGTTAGATGTGGAGGGAGCCGCTACTAGTGCAGGTTGTAGCTGCTCCTGATGTTGGAGCCTCTCGGCCAGGTCCAGGATCATCTGCGCCATACCCTGAACCTGGTCCGTGAGCACCCACAATTGCTCCATATGATACGGCCTGTGATTCTGTCACGGGGGAGACAAGGGAAGGTGTGCCCTGTACTTGAAACCCCCCTTCTTTCCCTACCTACTTGCCTCAAACGGCCCTAGGCGAGCGCGGACAACCACGAAGACGTTCCCTATACTGGGTAAGTGCAGAGGGAGGGAAAGGAACACAGGGAGAGACAAAACACAGACGGAACAAACACAATGATAGAGTAGTCAGCAAGCCAGGAGATAGCGTAAATACCAGGGGTCAAGAGAAGAGAGGTCCAAGTCCAAAGTCAGAGTCCAAATAGCAAATCCAAAACACAAGGTCGCACAAGCACTGATCAAAGGTATAAACTAATCACAGGCGTCTGAGTGAGGCAGTTGCCATCTTTAAATAGCCTGCCCAGGATCATGTGATGTGGCCAGCATCACATGACCTGAGGCGGAGCAAGCTGTCCAAACAATATGTAAAGTAGCCATGTGGTGTGATCAGCACCACATGGCTAAACCCAAACAGGGAATTAACTCATGAAGTGCTGGCTGACAAGACCAGCACTTCAATTCCCTATTGCTCGTCTCTAGGGGGGCGGAGAGGTCCGGCGATGTCGTGCAGAGGGAGCGCGACACCGACCTCGCGTGACAATACCAGACCTTGGTCACATAAGTCACTAATAAAGAAAAGGAACAAAAAGACCATTAGTTAGGAGCAAAGGACATTGTATGACATAAATAGTCTGCTACGTGGCTGCATGAGATTAAGACTAGTATATAATGAGAGGGGAGAGGG
>ONZH01016592.1:0-26228 GCA_900303285.1 Rhinella marina
ACTGGCCTGGGTGCTATACAAGTGCTGCCGCCTCCTCCTCCGTCAATTGTCTCTTCTCAACTATACTGGACCTGGGTGCTATACAAGTGCTGCCGCCTCCTCCTCCGTCAATTGTCTCTTCTCAACTATACTGGACTTGGTGCTATACAAGTGCTGCCGCCTCCTCCTCCTCCGTCAATTGTCTCTTCTCAACTATACTGGCCTGGGTGCTATACAAGTGCTGCCGCCTCCTCCTCCGTCAATTGTCTCTTCTCAACTATACTGGACTGGGTGCTATACAAGTGCTGCCGCCTCCTCCTCCGTCAATTGTCTCTTCTCAACTATACTGGACTGGGTGCTATACAAGTGCTGCCGCCTCCTCCTCCGTCAATTGTCTCTTCTCAACTATACTGGCCTGGGTGCTATACAAGTGCTGCCGCCTCCTCCTCCGTCAATTGTCTCTTCTCAACTATACTGGCCTGGGTGCTATACAAGTGCTGCCGCCTCCTCCTCCGTCAATTGTCTCTTCTCAACTATACTGGACTGGGTGCTATACAAGTGCTGCCGCCTCCTCCTCCGTCAATTGTCTCTTCTCAACTATACTGGACTGGGTGCTATAACAAGTGCTGCCGCCTCCTCCTCCTCCGTCAATTGTCTCTTCTCAACTATACTGGACTGGTGCTATACAAGTGCTGCCGCCTCCTCCTCCGTCAATTGTCTCTTCTCAACTATACTGGACTTGGGTGCTATACAAAGTGCTGCCGCCTCCTCCTCCGTCAATTGTCTCTTCTCAACTATACTGGACCTGGGTGCTATACAAGTGCTGCCGCCTCCTCCTCCGTCAATTGTCTCTTCTCAACTATACTGGACTGGGTGCTATACAAGTGCTGCCGCCTCCTCCTCCTCCGTCAATTGTCTCTTCTCAACTATACTGGACTGGGTGCTATACAAGTGCTGCCGCCTCCTCTCTCCGTCAATTGTCTCTTCTCAACTATACTGGACCTGGGTGCTATACAAGTGCTGCCGCTCCCTCCTCTCCGTCAATTGTCTCTTCTCAACTATACTGGACTGGGTGCTATACAAGTGCTGCCGCCTCCTCCTCCGTCAATTGTCTCTTCTCAACTATACTGGCCTGGGTGCTATACAAGTGCTGCCGCCTCCTCCTCCGTCAATTGTCTCTTCTCAACTATACTGGCCTGGGTGCTATACAAGTGCTGCCGCCTCCTCCTCCGTCAATTGTCTCTTCTCACTATACTGGCCTGGGTGCTATACAAGTGCTGCCGCCTCCTCCTCCGTCAATTGTCTCTTCTCAACTATACTGGCCTGGGTGCTATACAAGTGCTGCCGCCTCCTCCTCCGTCAATTGTCTCTTCTCAACTATACTGGCCTGGGTGCTATACAAGTGCTGCCGCCTCCTCCTCCGTCAATTGTCTCTTCTCAACTATACTGGCCTGGGTGCTATACAAGTGCTGCCGCCTCCTCCTCCGTCAATTGTCTCTTCTCAACTATACTGGACCTGGGTGCTATACAAGTGCTGCCGCCTCCTCCTCCGTCAATTGTCTCTTCTCAACTATACTGGCCTGGGTGCTATACAAGTGCTGCCGCCTCCTCCTCCGTCAATTGTCTCTTCTCAACTATACTGGCCTGGGTGCTATACAAGTGCTGCCGCCTCCTCCTCCGTCAATTGTCTCTTCTCAACTATACTGGACTGGGTGCTATACAAGTGCTGCCGCCTCCTCCTCCGTCAATTGTCTCTTCTCAACTATACTGGCCTGGGTGCTATACAAGTGCTGCCGCCTCCTCTCTCCGTCAATTGTCTCTTCTCAACTATACTGGCCTGGGTGCTATACAAGTGCTGCCGCCTCCTCCTCCGTCAATTGTCTCTTCTCAACTATACTGGACTGGGTGCTATACAAGTGCTGCCGCCTCCTCCTCCGTCAATTGTCTCTTCTCAACTATACTGGCCTGGGTGCTATACAAGTGCTGCCGCCTCCTCCTCCGTCAATTGTCTCTTCTCAACTATACTGGCCTGGGTGCTATACAAGTGCTGCCGCCTCCTCCTCCGTCAATTGTCTCTTCTCAACTATACTGGACTGGGTGCTATACAAGTGCTGTCTCTTCTCAACTATACTGGACTGGGTGCTATACAAGTGCTGCCGCCTCCTCCTCCGTCAATTGTCTCTTCTCAACTATACTGGCCTGGGTGCTATACAAGTGCTGCCGCCCTCCTCCTCCTCCGTCAATTGTCTCTTCTCAACTATACTGGCCTGGGTGCTATACAAGTGCTGCCCGCCTCCTCCTCCCGTCAATTGTCTCTTCTCAACTATACTGGACTGGGTGCTATACAAGTGCTGCCGCCTCCTCTCTCCGTCAATTGTCTCTTCTCAACTATACTGGCCTGGGTGCTATACAAGTGCTGCCGCTCCTCCTCCTCCGTCAATTGTCTCTTCTCAACTATACTGGCCTGGGTGCTATACAAGTGCTGCCGCCTCCTCCTCCGTCAATTGTCTCTTCTCAACTATACTGGCCTGGGTGCTATACAAGTGCTGCCGCCTCCTCCTCCTCCGTCAATTGTCTCTTCTCAACTATACTGGCCTGGGTGCTATACAAGTGCTGCCACCCTCCTCCTCCGTCAATTGTCTCTTCTCAACTATACTGGACTGGGTGCTATACAAGTGCTGCCGCCTCCTCCTCCTCCGTCAATTGTCTCTTCTCAACTATACTGGACTGGGTGCTATACAAGTGCTGCCGCCTCCTCCTCCGTCAATTGTCTCTTCTCAACTATACTGGCCTGGGTGCTATACAAGTGCTGCCGCCTCCTCTCTCCGTCAATTGTCTCTTCTCAACTATACTGGCCTGGGTGCTATACAAGTGCTGCCGCCTCCTCCTCCGTCAATTGTCTCTTTCTCAACTATACTGGACTGGGTGCTATACAAGTGCTGCCGCCTCCTCCTCCGTCAATTGTCTCTTCTCAACTATATACTGGACTGGGTGCTATACAAGTGCTGCCGCCTCCTCCTCCTCCGTCAATTGTCTCTTCTCAACTATACTGGACCTGGGTGCTATACAAGTGCTTGCCGCCTCCTCCTCCGTCAATTGTCTCTTCTCAACTATACTGGACTGGGTGCTATACAAGTGCTGCCGCCTCCTCCTCCGTCAATTGTCTCTTCTCAACTATACTGGCCTGGGTGCTATACAAGTGCTGCCGCCTCCTCCTCCGTCAATTGTCTCTTCTCAACTATACTGGCCTGGGTGCTATACAAGTGCTGCCGCCTCCTCCTCCGTCAATTGTCTCTTCTCAACTATACTGGCCTGGGTGCTATACAAGTGCTGCCGCCTCCTCCTCCGTCAATTGTCTCTTCTCAACTATACTGGCCTGGGTGCTATACAAGTGCTGCCGCCTCCTCCTCCGTCAATTGTCTCTTCTCAACTATACTGGCCTGGGTGCTATACAAGTGCTGCCGCCTCCTCCTCCGTCAATTGTCTCTTCTCAACTATACTGGACTGGGTGCTATACAAGTGCTGCCGCCTCCTCCTCCGTCAATTGTCTCTTCTCAACTATACTGGCCTGGGTGCTATACAAGTGCTGCCGCCTCCTCCTCCGTCAATTGTCTCTTCTCAACTATACTGGCCTGGGTGCTATACAAGTGCTGCCGCCTCCTCTTCTCCGTCAATTGTCTCTTCTCAACTATACTGGACTGGGTGCTATACAAGTGCTGCCGCCTCCTCCTCCGTCAATTGTCTCTTCTCAACTATACTGGACTGGGTGCTATACAAGTGCTGCCGCCTCCTCTTCTCCGTCAATTGTCTCTTCTCAACTATACTGGACTGGGTGCTATACAAGTGCTGCCGCCTCCTCCTCTCGTCAATTGTCTCTTCTCAACTATACTGGCCTGGGTGCTATACAAGTGCTGCCGCCTCCTCCTCCGTCAATTGTCTCTTCTCAACTATACTGGCCTGGGTGCTATACAAGTGCTGCCGCCTCCTCCTCCGTCAATTGTCTCTTCTCAACTATACTGGACCTGGGTGCTATACAAGTGCTGCCGCCTCCTCCTCCTCCGTCAATTGTCTCTTCTCAACTATACTGGACTGGGTGCTATACAAGTGCTGCCGCCTCCTGCTTCTCCGTCAATTGTCTCTTCTCAACTATACTGGACTGGGTGCTATACAAGTGCTGCCGCCTCCTCCTCCGTCAATTGTCTCTTCTCAACTATACTGGACTGGGTGCTATACAAGTGCTGCCGCCTCCTCCTCCGTCAATTGTCTCTTCTCAACTATACTGGACTGGGTGCTATACAAGTGCTGCCGCCTCCTCCTCCGTCAATTGTCTCTTCTCAACTATACTGGCCTGGGTGCTATACAAGTGCTGCCGCCTCCTCCTCCGTCAATTGTCTCTTCTCAACTATACTGGACTGGGTGCTATACAAGTGCTGCCGCCTCCTCCTCCGTCAATTGTCTCTTCTCAACTATACTGGACTGGGTGCTATACAAGTGCTGCCGCCTCCTCCCTCCGTCAATTGTCTCTTCTCAACTATACTGGACTGGGTGCTATACAAGTGCTGCCGCCTCCTCCTCCGTCAATTGTCTCTTCTCAACTATACTGGCCTGGGTGCTATACAAGTGCTGCCGCCTCCTCTCTCCGTCAATTGTCTCTTCTCAACTATACTGGCCTGGGTGCTATACAAGTGCTGCCGCCTCCTCCTCCGTCAATTGTCTCTTCTCAACTATACTGGACTGGGTGCTATACAAGTGCTGCCGCCTCCTCCTCCGTCAATTGTCTCTTCTCAACTATACTGGCCTGGGTGCTATACAAGTGCTGCCGCCTCCTCCTCCGTCAATTGTCTCTTCTCAACTATACTGGCCTGGGTGCTATACAAGTGCTGCCGCCTCCTCTCTCCGTCAATTGTCTCTTCTCAACTATACTGGACCTGGGTGCTATACAAGTGCTGCCGCCTCCTCCTCCGTCAATTGTCTCTTCTCAACTATACTGGCCTGGGTGCTATACAAGTGCTGCCGCCTCCTCCTCCGTCAATTGTCTCTTCTCAACTATACTGGCCTGGGTGCTATACAAGTGCTGCCGCCTCCTCTCTCCGTCAATTGTCTCTTCTCAACTATACTGGCCTGGGTGCTATACAAGTGCTGCGCCTCCTCCTCCGTCAATTGTCTCTTCTCAACTATACTGGACTGGGTGCTATACAAGTGCTGCCGCCTCCTCCTCCGTCAATTGTCTCTTCTCAAACTATACTGGCCTGGGTGCTAATCAAGTGCTGCCGCCTCCTCCTCTCCGTCAATTGTCTCTTCTCAACTATACTGGCCTGGGTGCTATCAAGTGCTGCCGCCTCCTCCTCCGTCAATTGTCTCTTCTCAACTATACTGGGCCTGGGTGCTATACAAGTGCTGCCCGCCTCCTCCTCCGTCAATTGTCTCTTCTCAACTATACTGGCCTGGGTGCTATACAAGTGCTGCCGCCTCCTCCTCCGTCAATTGTCTCTTCTCAACTATACTGGCCTGGGTGCTATACAAGTGCTGCCCGCCTCCTCCTCCGTCAATTGTCTCTTCTCAACTATACTGGCCTGGGTGCTATACAAGTGCTGCCCGCCTCCTCCTCCAGTCAATTGTCTCTTCTCAACTATACTGGCCTGGGTGCTATACAAGTGCTGCCGCCTCCTCCTCCGTCAATTGTCTCTTCTCAACTATACTGGGCCTGGGTGCTATCAAGTGCTGCCGCCTCCTCCTCCGTCAATTGTCTCTTCTCAACTATACTGGCCTGGGTGCTATACAAGTGCTGCCGCCTCCTCCTCCTCCGTCAATTGTCTCTTCTCAACTATACTGGACTGGGTGCTATACAAGTGCTGCCGCCTCCTGCTTCTCCGTCAATTGTCTCTTCTCAACTATACTGGACTGGGTGCTATACAAGTGCTGCCGCCTCCTGCTTCTCCGTCAATTGTCTCTTCTCAACTATACTGGACTGGGTGCTATACAAGTGCTGCCGCCTCCTCCTCCGTCAATTGTCTCTTCTCAACTATACTGGACTGGGTGCTATACAAGTGCTGCCGCCTCCTCCTTCTCCGTCAATTGTCTCTTCTCAACTATACTGGACTGGGTGCTATACAAGTGCTGCCGCCTCCTGCTTCTCCGTCAATTGTCTCTTCTCAACTATACTGGACTGGGTGCTATACAAGTGCTGCCGCCTCCTCCTCCGTCAATTGTCTCTTCTCAACTATACTGGACTGGGTGCTATACAAGTGCTGCCGCCTCCTGCTTCTCCGTCAATTGTCTCTTCTCAACTATACTGGACTGGGTGCTATACAAGTGCTGCCGCCTCCTCCTCCGTCAATTGTCTCTTCTCAACTATACTGGCCTGGGTGCTATACAAGTGCTGCCGCCTCCTCCTCCGTCAATTGTCTCTTCTCAACTATACTGGACTGGGTGCTATACAAGTGCTGCCGCCTCCTCCTCCTCCGTCAATTGTCTCTTCTCAACTATACTGGCCTGGGTGCTATACAAGTGCTGCCGCCTCCTCCTCCGTCAATTGTCTCTTCTCAACTATACTGGACTGGGTGCTATACAAGTGCTGCCGCCTCCTCCTCCGTCAATTGTCTCTTCTCAACTATACTGGCCTGGGTGCTATACAAGTGCTGCCGCCTCCTCCTCCGTCAATTGTCTCTTCTCAACTATACTGGCCTGGGTGCTATACAAGTGCTGCCGCCTCCTCCTCCGTCAATTGTCTCTTCTCAACTATACTGGCCTGGGTGCTATACAAGTGCTGCCGCCTCCTCCTCCGTCAATTGTCTCTTCTCAACTATACTGGCCTGGGTGCTATACAAGTGCTGCCGCCTCCTCCTCCGTCAATTGTCTCTTCTCAACTATACTGGCCTGGGTGCTATACAAGTGCTGCCGCCTCCTCCTCCGTCAATTGTCTCTTCTCAACTATACTGGCCTGGGTGCTATACAAGTGCTGCCGCCTCCTCCTCCTCCGTCAATTGTCTCTTCTCAACTATACTGGCCTGGGTGCTATACAAGTGCTGCCGCCTCCTCCTCCGTCAATTGTCTCTTCTCAACTATACTGGCCTGGGTGCTATACAAGTGCTGCCGCCTCCTCCTCCGTCAATTGTCTCTTCTCAACTATACTGGCCTGGGTGCTATACAAGTGCTGCCGCCTCCTCCTCCGTCAATTGTCTCTTCTCAACTATACTGGCCTGGGTGCTATACAAGTGCTGCCGCCTCCTCCTCTCCGTCAATTGTCTCTTCTCAACTATACTGGCCTGGGTGCTATACAAGTGCTGCCGCCTCCTCCTCCGTCAATTGTCTCTTCTCAACTATACTGGCCTGGGTGCTATACAAGTGCTGCCACCTCCTCCTCTCCGTCAATTGTCTCTTCTCAACTATACTGGCCTGGGTGCTATACAAGTGCTGCCGCCCTCCTCCTCCCGTCAATTGTCTCTTCTCAACTATACTGGACTTGGGTGCTATACAAGTGCTGCCGCCTCCTGCTCTCCGTCCAATTGTCTCTTCTCAACTATACTGGCCTGGGTGCTATACAAGTGCTGCGCCTCCTCCTCCTCGTCAATTGTCTCTTCTCAACTATACTGGACTTGGGTGCTATACAAGTGCTGCCACCTCCTCCTCCGTCAATTGTCTCTTTCAACTATACTGGCCTGGGTGCTATACAAGTGCTGCCGCCTCCTCCTCTCCGTCAATTGTCTCTTCTCAACTATACTGGCCTGGTGCTATACAAGTGCTGCCGCCTCCTCCTCCGTCAATTGTCTCTTCTCAACTATACTGGACCTGGGTGCTATACAAGTGCTGCCGCCTCCTCCTCTCCGTCAATTGTCTCTTCTCAACTATACTGGACTGGGTGCTATACAAGTGCTGCTGCCGCCTCCTCCTCCGTCAATTGTCTCTTCTCAACTATACTGGCCTGGGTGCTATACAAGTGCTGCCGCCTCCTTCCTCCGTCAATTGTCTTTCTTCTCAACTATACTGGACTGGGTGCTATACAAGTGCTGCCGCCTCCTCCTCCGTCAATTGTCTCTTCTCAACTATACTGGCCTGGGTGCTAACTACAAGTTGCTGCCGCCTCCCTCCTCCGTCAATTGTCTCTTCTCAACTATACTGGACTGGGTGCTATACAAGTGCTGCCGCCTCCTCCTCCGTCAATTGTCTCTTCTCAACTATACTGGACTGGGTGCTATACAAGTGACTGCCGCCTCCTCTCTCCGTCAATGTCTCTTCTCAACTATACTGGACTGGGTGCTATACAAGTGCTGCCGCCTCCTCCTCCGTTCAATTGTCTCTTCTCAACATACTGGACTGGGTGCTATACAAGTGCTGCCGCCTCCTGCTTCTCCCTCAATTGTCTCTTCTCAACTATACTGGACTTGGGTGCTATACAAGTGCTGCCGCCTCCTCTCTCCGTCAATTGTCTCTTCTCAACTATACTGGCCTGGGTGCTATACAAGTGCTGCCGCCTCCTCCTCCGTCAATTGTCTCTTCTCAACTATACTGGCCTGGGTGCTATACAAGTGCTGCCGCCTCCTCTCTCCGTCAATTGTCTCTTCTCAACTATACTGGACTGGGTGCTATACAAGTGCTGCCGCCTCCTCCTCCGTCAATTGTCTCTTCTCAACTATACTGGCCTGGGTGCTATACAAGTGCTGCCGCCTCCTCCTCCGTCAATTGTCTCTTCTCAACTATACTGGCCTGGGTGCTATACAAGTGCTGCCGCCTCCTCCTCCGTCAATTGTCTCTTCTCAACTATACTGGCCTGGGTGCTATACAAGTGCTGCCGCCTCCTCCTCTCCGTCAATTGTCTCTTCTCAACTATACTGGCCTGGGTGCTATACAAGTGCTGCCGCCTCCTCCTCCCCCGTCAATTGTCTCTTCTCAACTATACTGGCCTGGGTGCTATACAAGTGCTTGCCGCCTCCTCCTCCTCCGTCAATTGTCTCTTCTCAACTATACTGGCCTGGGTGCTATACAAGTGCTGCCGCCTCCTCCTCCTCCGTCAATTGTCTCTTCTCAACTATACTGGCCTGGGTGCTATACAAGTGCTGCCGCCTCCTCCTCCGTCAATTGTCTCTTCTCAACTATACTGGCCTGGGTGCTATACAAGTGCTGCCGCCTCCTCCTCCGTCAATTGTCTCTTCTCAACTATACTGGCCTGGGTGCTATACAAGTGCTGCCGCCTCCTCCTCCGTCAATTGTCTCTTCTCAACTATACTGGCCTGGGTGCTATACAAGTGCTGCCGCCTCCTCCTCCTCCGTCAATTGTCTCTTCTCAACTATACTGGCCTGGGTGCTATACAAGTGCTGCCGCCTCCTCCTCCGTCAATTGTCTCTTCTCAACTATACTGGCCTGGGTGCTATACAAGTGCTGCCGCCTCCTGCTTCTCCGTCAATTGTCTCTTCTCAACTATACTGGACTTGGTGCTATACAAGTGCTGCCGCCTCCTCCTCCGTCAATTGTCTCTTCTCAACTATACTGGACTGGGTGCTATACAAGTGCTGCCGCCTCCTGCTTCTCCGTCAATTGTCTCTTCTCAACTATACTGGACTGGGTGCTATACAAGTGCTGCCGCCTCCTGCTTCTCCGTCAATTGTCTCTTCTCAACTATACTGGACTGGGTGCTATACAAGTGCTGCCGCCTCCTGCTTCTCCGTCAATTGTCTCTTCTCAACTATACTGGACTGGGTGCTATACAAGTTGCTGCCGCCTCCTGCTTCTCCGTCAATTGTCTCTTCTCAACTATACTGGACTGGCTGGTGCTATACAAGTGCTGCCGCCTCCTGCTTCTCCGTCAATTGTCTCTTCTCAACTATACTGGACTGGGTGCTATACAAGTGCTGCCGCCTCCTCCTCCGTCAATTGTCTCTTCTCAACTATACTGGACTGGGTGCTATACAAGTGCTGCCGCCTCCTCCTCTCCGTCAATTGTCTCTTCTCAACTATACTGGCCTGGGTGCTATACAAGTGCTGCCGCCTCCTCTCTCCGTCAATTGTCTCTTCTCAACTATACTGGCCTGGGTGCTATACAAGTGCTGCCGCCTCCTCCTCCGTCAATTGTCTCTTCTCAACTATACTGGCCTGGGTGCTATACAAGTGCTGCCGCCTCCTCTCTCCGTCAATTGTCTCTTCTCAACTATACTGGCCTGGGTGCTATACAAGTGCTGCCGCCTCCTCCTCCTCCGTCAATTGTCTCTTCTCAACTATACTGGCCTGGGTGCTATACAAGTGCTGCCGCCTCCTCCTCTCCGTCAATTGTCTCTTCTCAACTATACTGGCCTGGGTGCTATACAAGTGCTGCCGCCTCCTGCTTCTCCGTCAATTGTCTCTTCTCAACTATACTGGCCTGGGTGCTATACAAGTGCTGCCGCCTCCTCCTCCGTCAATTGTCTCTTCTCAACTATACTGGACTGGGTGCTATACAAGTGCTGCGCCTCCTGCTTCTCCGTCAATTGTCTCTTCTCAACTATACTGGCCTGGGTGCTATACAAGTGCTGCCGCCTCCTCCTCTGTCATTGTCTCTTCTCAACTATACTGGACTGGGTGCTATACAAGTGCTGCCGCTCCTCTCTCCGTCAATTGTCTCTTCTCAACTATACTGGACTGGGTGCTATACAAGTGCTGCTGCCTCCTCTCTCCGTCAATTGGTCTCTTCTCAACTATACTGGACTGGGTGCTATACAAGTGCTGCCGCCTCCTCCTTCCGTCAATTGTCTCTTCTCAACTATACTGGACTGGGTGCTATACAAGTGCTGCCGCCCTCCTCCTCCGTCAATTGTCTCTTCTCAACTATACTGGACTGGGTGCTATACAAGTGCTGCCGCCTCCTCCTCCTCCGTCAATTGTCTCTTCTCAACTAACTGGCCTGGGTGCTATACAAGTGCTGCCGCCTCCTCCTCTGTCAATTGTCTCTTCTCAACTATACTGGACTGGGTGCTATACAAGTGCTGCCGCCTCCTGCTTCTCCGTCAATTGTCTCTTCTCAACTATACTGGACTTGGTGCTATACAAGTGCTGCCGCCTCCTGCTTCTCCGTCAATTGTCTCTTCTCAACTATACTGGCCTGGGTGCTATACAAGTGCTGCCGCCTCCTCCTCCGTCAATTGTCTCTTCTCAACTATACTGGCCTGGGTGCTATACAAGTGCTGGAGTATGCCTGTCTGTCTTCTGACCTGTGATGTCACTGAGACCGCATCGACTTCAACGCAGCCTATTCTTGGGCTGGTTCCACGATCTACCATGTGTTTTTGGTGCTGTGGCATGACATGGACTGCTCCAGCGGACATCTTCAATGCTGTCAAATGTTGTCGACCTGGCTGTCGACGACTATTTTTGCACTTTGATTTTTTCCACTTTTTTCATTGTAATAGCAACTGCAACTAAACAATACTATACCCTATCAGACTCCCACTATTGTAGCTGCAATTATTCATCCGTTATAGCAAGGTTCGTTTTAGGTTCGGATCGTACGAATCCGAACTTCACGAAAGTTCGCCGAACCGAACTTTTCAAAAATTCGCTCATCCCTACTACAGACTTTAATATATAGAATTGCAAGTGAAACATTCACAGCATTTACAGTAGCAGCAAAGTATATGAGATTTTACCAAATCTCATCCAGTTGCTCAGTAAATAATTACGTCAAATCCACAGTGAAATTTCTGCAGCAGATAATCTGCCCTGTGTGGCTGTACCCTGAATATCTAATAAAATATAGGAGAATATTTTTTTGCAGGTGATCAGTTTATTCCTTCTGCTTTTACATTTGGACTATTATTGCATCATTTATGATTTCTTTCCATGAGACATTGAACATGTGTATGAAAGAAATACCATACTTTCAGTACATAAGTTAGGGGTTGTTCACATCACCGTCTGGATTCCGTTCTGGCTTTACGTTATAACATCGTTATAACGGAAAAAAATAGAATCCACAAGATGGAAATCAAAACGTAAACCTTTAGAGGCATTCCGTTTTGATCCATCATAATAGAAGTATATGGGCAAGCATAACAGATCCGTCTGGTTTCCGTTCAGCTGGACGGAAAAAAAAGTTTGGTCGATCAAACTTTGTTTTCCGTCCAGCATAACGGAAACCAGACGGATCCGTTATGCTTGCCTATATTCTTGACTGATCAAAATTGAATGCCTCTAAAGGTTTCCGTTTTGATTTCCGTCTTGTGGGTTTACCCTTTTATGACGCACATGTTGTTAAATGAGTCAAGCTGCCGATCTTCAGCTGCCGTCCACACCCTTCCCACTTTTTTTGGAATGGCCAGAAAAAAATAAGATTTAGAAGTATATAACAGATTTGCAGTGTACACCTGGTATCTGTGTAAATTTACCCTAAATTACATAATTTTAAGTGATGAGACATTTAGTCGTGACCTAATGTATCAACTTTAACAGAGATAAAAGTTCTTTTCATTACTGGTCTGGTGGCCAGGGAATATAATGGTTTACTGTGTTTAAACGCGATAATTAATATTTATGCACATCCTGTCAGCTGTAAAACTCCAAGAAATTTTAGTAATTTATTTTTATGAATTAATGTTAATGTGACCCTACTTAACACTGTATTTACAAATTGTCCAAGATGGGAAAAAAGGTTTCCTTTTTTTGAATGCCATTGAGCTAAAATTCTACACACAGTTCATATGGTCAGTATTGGATCCAATTATTTTTAACCCCTTCCTGCCCAGCGCCGTACATGTACGGCTCTGGGGGAAGTGACTTCCCGCCCAGCGCCGTAGTACTACGGCGTGCTAATTGGGCGGGTGCAGGAGCTGCATCCGCCCAATCAGCTGCTGGGGACCAGCTGTGCCCAGTAGCTGGACCCCTGCTGTACGTGCCTGCATCGGTGAAAACACAGATGCCGGCGCTTTAATCCTCGATGTGCCACGGTTAGCGCTGACCGCGGCACATGCAATCCTTGGTGCGGGAGGGGGAGTCCATCGGGTCCCCGAGCTGCTGTGACGGGGACCCGATGGCTTGGATGGCAGCCTGATGCCTTCCTTAGGCATCCGGCTGCCATCTACGGAAGCCTGTGAGATCCAGCCCCAGGGATCTTACAGGAAGCAGGCTGTAAGTGTATTACTGTGTGTAATACACTTACAGCCAATGCTTTACAATACAGAAATATTGTAATGCATTGTAAAGAGGATCAGACCCACAAAAGTTAAAGTGTGGTAAAAAAGTTAAAAAAAAAGTTAAAAAATAAAGTTTAAAAAAATAAATAAAAGTTTCAAATAAGAAAGTGCCATTTTTCCAAAATAAAGTTTTAAAAAAATTAAAAAGTAGAAATATTAGTAATTGCCGCGTCCGTATCGACCGGCTCTGTAAAAATATCACATCCACCTCGCCAGGTGAACGCAGTAGAAAAAAAAACAGTGCCATTTTTTGGTCACCTTCTCTTACAAAAAGTGTAATAGCAGGCGATCAAAAAGGCTCTCAGAAAATGGCAACACAAAAAAAGATTTTATTTTGTTCAAAAATGCATCTAATGTGTAAAACTTACCAAAAATAAAAATGTTAGATATATTGGGTATCGCCGCGTCTGTAACAACCTGCTCTTTAAAAAAATATCACATTATATTCCCCCTCAGGTGAACGCTGTAAAATTTAAAAAAAAAAACTATGACAAAACAGCCATTTATTGGTCACCTACCCTCACAAAAAGTGTAATAGCAGGCGATCAAAAAGGCTTATTTACCCCAAAATGGTACCAATCAAACTGTCTTCTCATCCCGCAGAAATTGATACCCTACCTAAGACAATCGCCCAAAAAATAAAAAAAATATGGCTCTCTGAAAATGGCAGCACAAAAACAAGATTTCATTTTGTTCAAAAATGCATTTAATGTGTAAAACTTAACAAAAATAAAAATACATATTGGGTATCGCCACGTCTGAAACAACCTGCTCTGTAAAAATATCACATGATTTGCCCCTTCAGGTTAATGCTTTAAAAAAAAAAAAAAAAAAACTATGACATTTTTTGTCACCTTGCCTCACAAGAAGTGTAACCCCAAGCGATCAAAAAGTCTTATGTACCCCAAAATGGTACCAATGAAATGGTCACCTTATCCCGCATAAAACCCCACATAAGACAATAACTCAAATATTAAAAACCAATGGTACCCGCAAACCAATCCATCAAAATCTGTGCTGCAAAATCCATATGGTGCTCCTTCCGTCCTGCCATGTGTCCCCACAGCAGTTTACCACCACATATGTGGTGTTGCCGTATTCAGGAGAAAATGGGGAACAAATTATGGGGTGCAGTACCCCCCTTAATATATTCTTTGAAGGGTGTAGTTTCCAAAATGGGGTCACTTTTTGAGGGTTTCCGCTCTATGGGTACGTCAGGGTCTCTCAATTACAAAATGATGCCTAAAAACCATTCTAACAAAATCTGCCTCCAAAATCTGTATGGCGCTCCTTTCCTTCTGACCACTACCACATGCCCATAGAGCAGTTTACCACCACATATGGGGTATTTCTGTAAACTGCAGAATCAGAGTAATGTATATTAAGGTTTATTTTGCTGTTAACCCTTGCTGTGTTGCGAGAAAAAATTGATTAACATGAAAAATCTGCATAAAAATGAAATTTTGAAATTTCGCCTCTATTTACTTTTAATTCTTGTAGATCACCTAAAAGGTTAACAAAGTTTGTAACATCAGTTTTAAATAATTTGAGGGGTGTAGTTTCTAAAATGGGGTCATTTATGGGTGGTTTCCATAACGTAAGCCCCTCAAAATCACTTTATATCTGAGTTGGTGCTTAACAAAATGGTTTGGGAAATTTTGTTGAAAATTTGAAAAATGGCTTCTAAACTTCTAAGCTTTCTCACGTCGTAAAAAAGTAAAATGACATTTATAAAATGATGCCAACATAAAGTAGACATATGGGGAATGTAAAATAATAACTATTTTTGGAGGTATTACTATGTATTTTGAAAGTAGAGAAATTGAAATTTGGAAATTTACTAATTTTTCCAAATTTTTGCTAAATTTGGTATTTTTTTAAATAAAAAAGAAATATTTTGGCACAAATTTAGTACTGTCTTTAAGCACAATATGTGACGAGAAAACAATCTCAGAATGGCCTGATAAGTTAGTGTCTCAAAGTTATTACCACATAAAGAGACACATGGGCAGGAAGGTGAAAATAGCTCCGGGGTTGAAAGGGTTAATATATTTATATGTTGTAAATAAACTTGATTAAAGGGGTTATCCCATGTAACGAAGTTTGAATTATTTTGTTGTCCATGCCACGACATGCAACTTACCAAATACATGTGATTATTGATTCTTCCTCCTTTTCTTTATATCTGACCTTATTTCTCATCATTGATTACTTTCTGTAGTCAATGGTTACGGCCACCCCAGCGATACCGATGGGTGGCCGCGCTTGCGCGCCATCCTCCTTTCTATGCATTGTAGGCAGTCCAACTTGCTTCGCGGGCTTGCGCATATTCACGCCTGTGCCATAAATGTCTTGTCTCCATCCTGCTCAGTATGCCAGAATGAAATTTCTGCGCATGCGCTGTCGTTCTTTCTCCTGCGCTTGTCACTCCTGTCAATGTAGTGTAGAAATGACGTTCAGACGGGAGTGCGCACGCACATAGAGGAGGTGGAGTTAGTAGATCAGCGCTCTCAAGTCAATCAAAAGAAAGGACAACACCCCCCTAACTGAGCGGTTTGTTGAAGAAAACAGAGCAGCCGCAGCGTGAAAAAAAGAAGGTGGGATAACCCCTTTAAGCTGGTATTTCAGAGCAAAGAAATAATTTTACCCTGGGATGTACATGGTCAAAAAAATTGACAGAATGTATACTTACTGCGTCCATCCCCTGCTACTTCCACTCTGACAGTGATGGGGTCTCGCCTTAGCCAGTGATTGGCAGAATAGCAATCCTAGCCATTTCCATTGGCAGAACACGGACCATTCCACCATTGGAGCAACAGTAGCGGGGGATGAGTGAGAAAAATATAATTTCTGTAATTTTTTTTTACTGTCTGCAGCTCAGGGAAGTGGTGTAGACTGGAATATTCTTTTAAGAGGTTGACCACTTTCTGGCTACTGTTGATCAAAATGCATATAAAGTAAGAAAACTATATGGCCCTTACTATTATAGCCTTTATTGATATTATGCACCATTTTGTATATTTCACAAGCAATTTCCTCTTGGGCAAATCTGCACTGTCTACATAGAGGTCCTATCCATAAGACAGCCACTGATAGAGGGTCATGTGACCAGGCACATCACTCAGCCTCCTCCACTAAAATGGAAAAAAAAACTGTAGTAATCAGTCTCAGGAAGCTGCTGCCAAGACAAATAAGATCATGTAATGCTTCAAAAGAAGTATAGATACTCATCGTTCAAACAAAATTTTACCTCTATACAAATTACTTGGCAAAATGTATCATTTACAGTGTTTTGGTGGAAGTTTTAAGTCCCTTTGCTTTGTGAGGTTGAGCCACATTTTTAAAAAGTCACACATCTTAAATGAGACTACCAGGTGCTCTAATCTGAACTTCTGACCTACATTTCATTCCATTTCTAAAAGTGGTGAGGCTCATCAAACATTGCAAAATATGCACTAAATGTTGCACGCAGGCATCACTTACAACTTTTTTATGCCACAAAGCTGGTGTAAAAGATTTGATAAATGACCTCGTTGTGTACAGTTTTGGACAAGGTTGTATAAGATATGGTTAAGCTTGGAGTGAGTTGAGAGGCGGACAAATGGATTGACTGCAGTACCAGGTAAGATTTTAAAAACTGGAGATCAATTTAAAAATTTGGCACAACTCTGGTTCTGTGGTTTTCATCAGATATGAAAGCTTCTTTAGAATCTATTTCTATACTGGAGCAGTTTCCTTCTGGGACCACTGCTCTTAAAAAGTTTTTTTTTTCTTGAGATTTCTTTCACTTGACATTGATATGATAGGAACAAAAGGCTGTCTCCAATGTTTACTGGGTGGTGTCTTGAGCCTCCTTGAATCCAATGCTAATTGCATGACAAAGAAGCATTTCATAGAGCTTTGCCTATTCATGCACTTCAATACATGAGTTGACACTAATTTTATAGACAACTTTTATCATTTATTGTTTCTGACAACATTTGATTTGTCTCTTTTCAGTTATTTTTATTTTTTTTTAAATATATCAGATTATTGGATTTTATTTGATTATGACATAAGAATCTCATACAAACATTGTAGTAGCTGCTATACTCTTATGTTCTGGGGCTCTGTACAGTATAGTCCCCTTATGAAGGTGGGAAAAAAGTTTTTACTTTTTCGTCCACATTGCCGAATGTGGGCTTGTTTTTTTTGGGCAGAAAAGTTGTATTTTTAATGGCACTTAATTTACCATACCATGTATTGACAAGCAGGAAAAATTATTTGAAAAGTGGGATAAAAAAATGAAGTTCTGCCATTTTGTTGTTTGGGTTATGATTTTATGGCCTTTACTGTATGCTAAAACTGACTGTTATGTTAACTTTATTGTGTGTCAGTACAATTATAGCTATAACAAATCATGAATATAGTTTGTCTTTACAATTAAAAAAAAAATAAAAACAAATTAAAAAGAAATGTCTTTTGTGTCACCCATAACTTTTTAATATATCCATCTGTGGAGCTGTGTATAGGCTTGTGGGGTAAGCTATAATTTTTTAATACCATTTTTGGGTGCATACCATTGTTTGATCACTTTTTAGTCAATGGTAGCTCTGGCATTTTGAGTAGTTTATTCAGATTTCCAAGCATTGACAAGCTACGTTCCTTTGCTAAACTTTAGTATGGATTATATTCTGGCTTCATGTAAAATCAACATGTTATAAGATATATCATTAACATGAAATATATATCTTGTTATTACAGTAGGCTCTGATGTTCTGTTCTTCTGTTGGACCTAAAGTGCCCAGCATTTAAAGACTGTTGCCATAGTGATATCATAGAGTAGTAATAGACACCGTGGCACAGCAAGATCCAAGTCTTAACCTGCACACCCTAGGCAACAAACTTAATAAACAAAAAGCAATGAAAAAGTAGCAAACAAGACATAACTGATAATCCCTTAAGGGTGGTGTCACACACAGCTTTCTGTGGCAGTTTTTATTGCAGTTTTTGAGACAAAGCCAGTAATTGTTTAGAAAAGAGTGAGTAATATAAAAGGACTAATACTTCTCCTTCTGCTGGTTCCACTTCTGGTTTTGAAACTTAAAAAGTTGTGTGTGGTACCACCCCTATACTGAAGAAGTTCCTTTCGGCTCACTAGGTTGCTTTTGTAACAATCTAGGAATAGTATTTACCTTCTCCATTTTTTCCCGCATCCATTCCGTTATTTTTGCAGCCCATATGTTAATATTAATTTTCAATGTTTCTCTTTTTTTCTTCAGATATGAAGAATAGGACACTGGATATTATACCACTAGTGACCCACCATAACAGAACATTGAGATATGTTTTTGTGTCTTGTTTTATTATTGAAAAAAAAAAAAAAATAAAAAAAAAATATATATATATATATATATATATATATATATATATATATATTTAGAAAAAAAAAAAACATGTTAGATTTTTGTGCACCAATTATTGCACTAATAATTAATAATTTGATACTAGCAATGAGCAAGAGTAATTAGTCTATGTTACATTATTTATTAGCTAAGTTTTCCAATAAAGGAAGTGCGCCCAGTTAATGGGGGAGGATTGGGATGCATAGTGCTGATTGTGTGCATTGGCTTGTATTCAGCAGGACTCCTGTGGTCACAGCGAGGCTGAAGTACCCTATGGTAGTGGATTGCAGTCACATAGTGCCCATTGTATGCACTCACATACATCTAGTGATTGTCATATGTTCAGAGCAGAATTGGAATATCACTAAACAGTTGGATGTAACTCACACTCACTTTTCGATTCATAAAGCTCAACATTACCTTACATATATAATCAAGTGTTGCAACTATACAACTTATTTCTTTTGTTACAGTACAGCGGTACACTGTTGATTGGTTGCTGATCACAATGGTAACATTGCTGTGTAGATATGTAAGTTTTGCCTTATACACTTCTTATATGGAAGAAGTTTTGAACAACCATGACTCTTCTTGATGTCTGTCACACCAAACAAAGTAATCACAGGGAAATGGGCATTGGTAAAAGAGGTAACCCATGGTCACTCTTGCTGAGCTACAAAGATCCTAGGTGCCGATGGGAGAAACTTCCAGAAGGTCAACTATCACTGAAGCATTCCACCAATCTGAGCTTTATGGTCAGAAAGAAGCCTCTCTTCAGTAAAAGACACATGAGAGCCCACCTAGAGTTTGCAAAATAGCACCTAAAGGACTCTCAGACTGTGAAAACAATATTCTCTGATCTGATGAAAACAAGAGTGAACATTCTGTCCTCTATTCTAAGTGTCATGTTTAGAGGAAACAAGGCACTGTCCAATACCATCCCCACAGTGAAGCATGGTGGTGTCAGGATCATGTTGTGGGTTTTTTCAGCGGCTGGGACAGGAAGACTGGTCAGAGTTGAGGGAAATCCAAATGGAGCAAAGTAGAGAGATACTCTTTATGACAACCTGATCCAGAGTGCTCTGGATCTCAGACTAGGCCAAAGGTTTATCTTCCAACAAGACAATAACTCTATGTCCACAGCCAAGACAACACAGTAGTGGCTTAGAGACAACTCTGTGAATATCCTTGAGTGGCCCAGACAGAGCCTTGATTTGAACTCATTCAAACATCTCTCAACAGACCTGAAAATGGCTGTCCACCGATGGTCCCCATCCAACCTGACAGAGCTTTAGAAGATCAACAGATAAGAATGGCAGATAATCCCCCAAAACCAGATGTACAAACTTTTTGGCATCATACCACAAGCACTTAGTAAAGGGTCTAAATACTTTCATCAATGCAATATTTTAGTTTTTCCTTTTCAATAAATTAGCAAAGATTTTGAACATTCTGTTTTCACTTTCTCATTATGTGGTATTAAGGGCAGAATGACGAGCAACAATATGAACTTTTTTTTTATTTATTTTGGTACATGGCAGCAATATAACATAATTTGAAAAAAGTTAAAGGGTTTGCAGACTTTCTAAATGCTTTGTAGCTTGCTATTGTGTTACACTGTATACTGTACTTTAACCACATTATATGTCAATTTGGGTATATTACACAATGTAATTATGCTTTCACAATAACAAATGTATGTATTTTATATTATATGTAGAGATGAGCGAATATACTCGTAAAGATTTGTTATCCGTACGGATATTTGCGTACTCATAAGTATTCGTTACTCGGCCGAGTAGCATGTAAAATTCGTGTTTTTTTTTAAAACTCCTCCCTGCATGTTTAGCGCCTATTTCTTAGCCAATAAACATGCAGGGAAGCCTGGGGGACCTCCTGCCATGACCTACTACCTTTTCTACGTGTCTAGGAGTGATTGGCTGCCTGCATCAGGTGGCATGCTATTATATATATGCGTACGCCTGGGGCTCGGATCACACACCTTGTGGTTTTAGGAGAGGGAAAGAGTGTGTGTGTGATAGGTATAGCGAAAGTGTACGAAATAGGAGAATATTTGTTTCTATTAGGCAGGGAACTGCATTTGTGACCCAAAAGACTTTTTTAAGACTACAATCCAGCTACAGAAGTGCAAATCATATTTCTGCAAGCAGCCCAGCAGAAATATACTGCAGTCTGTAGAGTCATTGTCTGGCCCTACAGATAAAGAATACCCTTCAGTGTTGCTTGCTGTAATCTGTGCTGTATATCATACATTAGGTGCTCTCACAGTGTCATATAGTGTGTGATACTGTAAGGCATTTATTCTAATAAAGCTGATACGTACATTAGTATAGTGTGTATACTGTGGTGCGTATTGTGCGTGCATAATAGCATTTTGTAGCGTAATAGCATAATAGCACCAGGGGCAAGACTAAAGTTGGTAGAGGTGGAAGACGTGGGTGTGGAACTGGTGTGTTGGGCAGAGGCGGTGCCCGTGGTAGTGTGTGGGGTGACAATGTGCCTGCTGCTGTGGGAGCAGTTGAAAGACGCCAATTCAAGATGCCTGCTTTTCTGCAAAAGCCTGCAGGGCCGCAGGGTACACCTTTGACCAACCCCCAAGAGCAAGAGAATGTGCTGAAATGTATGGCGGAGAGCGCATCCAGCCATATGTCCACTGCCCCGTCTTCCAGCCAGTCCACACGTGACAGCCAGGGGAGTGGACCTGTCCAACCTCCACCTCAACCTCCTTCTCCCTAGCAGTCTCAGGGTGATGAGGGTGGGTATTTACCTGTGGCATCTGGTGGTGGTGGTGGATGATGACGAGACACAGCTGTCAGGGGGTGAGGTAGTTGGCAGGGAAGTAAGTCAGAGTGGGGACTCTGAGAAAGAGCTGGGTGATGATGAGGGGACAGATCCGACTTGGGTGGATCAGGCACAGGAAGAAAGCGGTTCTGAGTGTGAGGCAACATCAACACCACAACCGGTTGGGAGAGGCAGTGGGCTGGGCAGAGGGAGAAGCAGGGCCCGAGCACAGCGGTGGGTAAGCGCAAACAGGCCATGCTGAAACTGCTTAGTTTGGGTGACAAGAGGCATACGGCTCAAGAGCTGTTAGAGGGCATCAGGGGGGAGACGACTGTGTGGCTTGCGCCGCAGAACCTTCAACCAGGTCTGGTTGTTTGTGACAATGGGCATAACCTGGTGGCGGCTCTGAAACTTGGTGGACTCACACACGTGCCTTGCATGGCCCACGTACTAAACATAGTGGTCCAGCAGTTTCTTAAGACCTACCCCGAGATTGCTTTGCTGCTCACTAAAGTGCGCCGCATCTGTGCACATTTTAGGAAGTCCACCACAGATGCTGCCACCCTCAGGACAGTGCAACAGCGGTTACAACTCCCTGTTCACCGGCTGCTGTGTGACGTTCCCACACGTTGGAATTCAACGTTGCAAATGATAGCCAGGGTGCATCAGCAGCGAAGGGCAATAGTAGACTGCCAGCTGACAGCTTCCCAGAGAGGTGGTAGTCATGCCAGTCAGCTTCCTCAGGTGTATAATGAGGAGTGGACATGGAGCGTCACCATCCCGCTGCTGTGTCTCATCCAAAAATCCTTAAAGAACTTAATATCAGAGGAATTAGGCATGTCACAGGAGATGGGGAAAGACAGTCCGTTGTTTTCCAGCCAGAGCACCCTCACATCAGTTTTGCAGAGTGAATTACAGGAGGAGGAGGTAGAGGAGAAGGAGACTCTAGGCCACACTGCAGGGGGCGATTCGATGACAGCAGTTCAGCGGGTATGGGCTGAGGAGGAGGAATTGGAGGTGGAGGTAGAGGAGGAGATGGATAGTCAGTCGATTGAGGAGAGGGAAGTGTTGCGCTGTGGGACTGTACCTCACATGGTTGACTTTATGTTAGGCTGCCTTTGTCGCGATCCTCACGTGAAGACCATTCTGGCCACCAATGATTACTGGGTGTACACCCTCCTAGACCCACGGTGTAAGGACAATTTCCCCACTCTAATTCCTGTGGAGGAAAGGACTACAAGGGTCAATTCATACCACAAGGTCCTGGTGCAAAAAATGCTATAAGCACTTCCATCTGACACCGCTAGCGACAGGGGACGGACTGCAGTGGGGCAAGTAATAGGGGAGAGGAGTGGTAAAGGCAGCGGGTCCAGCAAGGGCAGGGGTACACTGGGTCAGGCCTTTGCCAAGTTTTTGTCACCTCAGCCAGAGTGTACCACCTGTCCACTGGTTTGGCAGAGTAGAGCGGAACTGTACCGCAAGATGGTGAGGGAGTATGTCACAGATCAGACCAGCGTCCTGAGCGATGACTCCACGCCATACAATTATTGGCTGTCCAAGCTGGACAAATGGCCTGAACTGGCGCAGTACACCTTGGAGGTGCTGGCCTGCCCTGCCGCTAGCGTACTGTCGGTAAGGGTCTTTAGTGCTGCTGGGGGGATAATCACCGAAAAACGGAACCGCCTGTCGACTGACAGCGCTGTCAGGCTGACGTTCATCGAGATGAACAAGTCGTGGATATCCCCCCACTTCTCTTCCCCACCGCAGGATAGCAGCTGAAGTCCATGAGAGCCCTTGTATCCTCCTCCTCTTCCTACTCCTCCGCCTCCTCCTCTTCTATCACAGTTGCTGATGACACAATATTTAAGGATGGCCAACAGGCTCTCTAAATTCAATACTTACAGAGGGCCAAAAGGCTGTCTAAGCTCAAATTTTTGCGGAGGCCCAAAAGGCTCTCTAAAATCAAATTTTTCGGAGGGCCAACAGCCTCTCTAAACTCAATTTTTACCCAGGGCAAACAGCCTCTCTAACCAAAATTTTTAGGGAAGGCCAACAGCTTCTCTCAACTGATTTTTTACCCAGGGCAAACAGCCTCTCTAACCAAAATTTTTAAGGAAGGCCAACAGCCTCTCTCAACTGAATTTTTACCTAGGGCAAACAGCCTCTCTACTAGAGATGAGCGAATCATTGAAAAAATTATTCGCCGAACATTCGCCGAACTTTTCCTAAAATTCGTGTATTCGACGAATAGATTTGTTGTATTTGCGTACAAAATATACGTTATTATGTGCTATTAGCGAACATTCGCTCACAAATAACGATCGTTCAATTACAAAATGTACGCAACTTCTTAGAAGACGTACGCATGAGCGTACAAATAGCTCACGAATCTCAGCGTACTATTGTCTAAGGGATTACGTAATACGCAGGCACGTACGAGGAGAGGCCGCGGCGTGCACTCCTCAGAGGCAGAGCGAATATTCGAGACACATATATGGTAAATAGTGCAAATACATTATTATAAGTATAATATAAACATTTTAAATATCACCTACCTAGTATGCTCACGGACATGTTTAAGTCCTATCCACATAGGCAAAATTGTAATCCAAATGGGTAAAAAATTAGCAGCAAAGGTTCCCTTTAAAAAACCCTCTTTCGAGAGGGGCTCCCCAAATAACCTGAAAAGGGGGAAAAAGTGGATGAGGCGCACGTATGCGCAAATTGGATAAAAAAACTTTTTTTTTGATGGGGGGAGTCCTAACAATCCATGGCCATCTGGGTGAGGACAATACATTATTATAAGTAGAGATGAGCGAGTAGTGAAATATTCGAAAGTTGGAAATTCGATTCGAATAGACCGCGAAATTCGACTATTCGACCGGATATCGAATCCCATTAAAGTCTATGGGAAAAAAATGCTCGCCACTTGGAAATCTCAATTCGACCACTTGGAGGTCACCAAGTCCACCCTGGAACCTCAGAAAAGGATGCCAACACTGCTGGAATGCAACTGGGACAGCAGGGGAAGCATGTCTGGGTGCATATAACGCGCCCAAGTCGCACTATTACGCCACTATCACAGCCTCTCAACAATACACTCCAAACACAATCTAACCTCTCTGTAAAGTGAGACGCATACAAGGAAACCTTCTTTCCTCTACATTGCCATGGACCCCAAGCCAAACTAGACAAAAAGAGATGAAATTCTGCACCCCTTAAAATCACGTTGCCTATGACAACCACAGATGGCATAGGCAAGGGGGAAAAGCAAATAGACCCCAACCCCTAATTTGTCATTGTGTGTGTGTGTTGGAAATGTGGTCAGACATGTCTTCTTTAAAATGTAAAAACAACTCAAACACATGCAGAAGCCTTAAAATGCCCAAATTGTTGGCGCTAGAGATGTCAGTGACCCGACCTGGCCCAGTGTCATGTCTAGCAGGTAAAGCAGTGGGGATGTTGAGGGATGCGTAGGACCGCAAAAGGCAGGAAGAGGCCCGTGGGCTGGCCAGAGGCTCATGGAAAATTTTGTGGAGGCCCAAGAGGTGAGACGTCTTAAAAATTGTGTGGAGGCTAAAGAGGTGAGACCTCTTAAAAATTATGTGGAAGCCGCAAAGAGGTGAGACGGGTTAAAAATTATGGTGGAGGCCCAAGAGGTGAGACCATCTTAAACATTTTGTGGAGGCCCAGGAAGGTGAGACCTCTTAAAAATTATGTGGAGGCCCAAGAGGTTGAGACCTCTTAAAGATTTTGTGGAGGCCCAAGAGGTGAGACCTCTTAAAGATTTTGTGCAGGCCCAAGAGGTGAGACGGGTTAAAAATTATGTGGAGCCAAGGTGAGACCCTAAGATTTGTGGAGGCCCAGAGGTGAGACCTCTTAAAAATTTATGTGGAGGCCCAAGAGGTGAGACCTGTTAAAAATTATGTGGAGGCCCAAGAGGTGAGACCTGCTTAAAAATTTGTGGAGGCCCAAGAGGTGAGGACCTCTTAAAGATTTTGTGGAGGCCCAGAGGTGAGACCTCTTAAAGATTTTGTGGAGGCCCAAGAGGTGGAGACCGTCTTAAAGATTTTGTGGAGGCCCAAGAGGTGAGACCTCTTAAAGATTTTGTGGAGGCCCAAGAGGTGAGACGCTCTTAAAGATTTTGTGGAGGCCCCAAGAGGTGAGACCTCTTAAAATTATGTGGAGGCCCAAGAGGTGAGACCTCTTAAAATTATGTGGAGGCCCAAGAGGTGACACCTCTTAAAAATTATGTGGAGGCCCAAGAGGTGACACCTCTTAAAAATTATGTGGAGGCCCAAGAGGTGACACCTCTTAAAAATTATGTGGAGGCCCAAGAGGTGACACCTCTTAAAAAATTATGTGGAGGCCCAAGAGGTGACACCTTTTAAAGGCTGCAGTTATCCACAGATTTGCATGCAATGTAAAATGGTTACACTCATTTTATAAAGGCAACTATCATGAAAAATCAGTTTAAATGTATTGAGGGCAGCACAGAGTATTTCTACAGAGGAAGGAGTATTCTTTTTATTTTTTTTCCTTTTTTTTTATATGTATATGCTGTTGCCTTCAGTATATGAGGAGTTGATTTCATGATGCTACTGCAGCCACTTAAAACGTTTTAAGTCTTGTTTTGTTTTTTTGAATACTGAGAATGCTATTTGTACCAGATTTTTGTATGTAAAGACTGAACACATTAAAATGAGAATGTTACCAAAATTATAATTTATAATTTATTTACCTTTTGTGGAGGCCCAAGAGGTGAGACCTCTTAAAATTATGTGGTGGCCCAAGAGGTGAGACTCTTAAAAATTATGTGGTGGCCCAAGAGGGGAGACCGTTAAAATTTTGTGGAGGCCCAAGAGGTGAGACCGTGTTAAACATTTTGTGGAGGCCCAAGAGGTGAGA
>ONZH01016593.1:0-18864 GCA_900303285.1 Rhinella marina
CTCATGGGCCCTGGTGCGAGTTCATTTGGGCCCCCCTTTCCTCAGTGCTTTGTGTGTCTTCTTATACAGCACAAGGGTTTTTGGGCCCCTCAGGCTCCTGGGCCGGTAGCGACGCTACCCTCTGCACCCCTATAGCTACGCCCTGCTGTAAAAATGCTGTATGACCTCCCTGTGGAAATAATGGCAGTCCTCTCGGCTATTACCCAGCTTTCCCAAGCACAGATAACATTAGTAGGCTATGTATTATTATTATATGCTTTTTTATTTCATTCTATTTCTGTTTGTAAGGCTTTATGATGCAATGGAATCTTCTATCAGCAGCGATTCTGGTGTGAATCTCATTAACCCCGGCTTCCCCCACGGTGCGCTTTTTTACAGCTTTCAGTTATTGCTTTGCCCTCCTTCAAGTCGATGGTGCCTCAATGTGGAAGAAGATGAATATTTTTCCTTGTAGTTGTTATCTTTATGGTGCACTATGCCCATGTACCGGTGTCTCTCATGATAAGGGGATTCATGCATCCCTCATCTCTTTAGATCTCTATAAATTGTATAAGAGTTTTTATTCAAAGCGACTACTGTGATGAGTGATGACAATCTCTGTACTGCGCTGCAGAATATGTTGGAACTATGTAAGCCACATGAAAAAAAAATGTTTAGAATTTTTGATGTAAAAACATTAAAAGATTGGCCCCCCACCATCAAAATATTATATCTGGTGCTACACCTGATCGGCAGTGCATGGCCCACAGTTTCAAAGAACACCACAGAGACAATCCCAGTGTAATGCACCGCCCGATCGGCGGTGTTCTTGGTTCAACCCTTAATTTCATTTTAGCGTTAAGGGTGGTTCACATCACGTTTTATGCCTCCGTTTGACGTAATCATATACAGTACAGACCAAAAGTTTGGACACACCTTCTCATTCAAAGAGTTTCTGTATTTTCATGACTATGAAAATTGTAGATTCACACTGAAGGCATTAAAACTATGAATTAACACATGTGGAATTATATACTTAACAAAAAAGTGTGAAACAACTGAAAATATGTCTTATATTCTAGGTTCTTCAAAGTAGCCACCTTTTGGTTTGATTACTGCTTTGCACACTCTTGGCATCTCTGATGAGCTTCAAGAGGGTAGTCACCTGAAATGGTTCAACTTCAACAGGTGGCCCTGTCAGGTTTAAATAAGTGGGATTTCTGCCTTATATGGGGTTGGACCATGAGTTGTGTTGGCAGAAGTCAGGTGGATAACAGCTGACAGTCCTACTGAATAGACTGTTAGAATTTTATTTGGCAAGAAAGAAGCAGCTAAGTAAAAAAAACGAGTGGCCATCATACTTTAAGAAATGAAAAGTCAGTCAGTCCGAAAAATGGGAAACTTTGAAAGTGTCCCCAAGTGCAGTCGCAAAACCATCAAGCGCTACAAAGAAACTGGCTCATATGAGGACCGCCCCAGGAAAGGAAGACCAAGATCACCTCTGCTGCGGAGGAAGTTCATCCGATTCACCAGCCTCAGAAATTCAGTTAACAGCAGCTCAGATAGAGACCAGGTCAATGCCACACAGAGTTCTAGCAGCAGACACATCTCTACAACAACTGTTAAGAGGAGACTGTGTACAGCAGGCCTCATGGTAAAATAGCTGCTAGGAAACCACTGCTAAGGACAGGCAACAAGCAGAAGAGACTTGTTTGGGCTAAAGAACACAAGGAATGGACATTAGACCAGTGGAAATCTGTGCTTTGGTCTGATGAGTCCAAATTTGAGATCTTTGGTTCCAACCACCATGTCTTTGTGCGACGCAGAAAAGGTGAACGGATGGACTCTACATGCCTGGTTCCCACCGTGAAGCATGGAGGAGGAGGTGTGATGGTGTGGGGGTGCTTTGCTGGTGACACTGTTGGGGATTTATTCAAAATTGAAGGCATACTGAACCAGCATGGCTACCACAGCATCTTGCAGCGGCATGCTATTCCATCCGGTTTGCGTTTAGTTGGACCATTATTTTTTTATCAACAGGACAATGATCCCAAACACATCTCCAGGCTGTGTAAGGGCTAATTTGACCAAGAAGGAGAGTGATGGGGTGCTACGGCCAGATGACCTGGCCTCCACAGTCACCAGAACCTGAACCCATCGAGATGGTTTGGGGTGAGCTGGAACCGCAGAGTGAAGGAAAAACGGCCAACAAGTGCTAAGCATCTCTGGGAACTCCTTCAAGACTGTTGGAATACCATTTCAGGTGACTACCTCTTGAAGCTCATCAAGAGAATGCCAAGAGTGTGCAAAGCAGTAATCAAACCAAAAGGTGGCTACTTTGAAGAACCTAGAATATAAGACATATATTCAGTTGTTTCACACTTTTTTGTTAAGTATATAATTCCACATGTGTTAATTCATAGTTTTGATGCCTTCAGTGTGAATCTACAATTTTCATAGTCATGAAAATACAGAAAACTCTTTGAATGAGAAGGTATGTCCAAACTTTTGGTCTGTACTGTATATATATATTTTTTACAATAGACTTCTATGGTGAATGGATGCCACTATATAGCATCAGTCTGAGGCATCCATTTAAGATATAGAGGTTTGTTGTATACGTTAAACGGATAGGAAAAACGTGACGTGAACTCAGCGTATGGGTCCATTGAGGCGTCTGTAGTTCAGGTTATGTATCCATTCCACAATTTTATGGAATGGGTGTGGACCCATTCATTTCAATGGGATGCTGTCCGCATCTGTAGTTCCGTTCTGCAGCCCCGCAAAAAAGACAGAGCATGTTCTATTCTTGCCGCAATCGCAGACAAGAATAGGCATTTCTATCACACTTGCGGACGTCTTCTCTTCTAAATCTTTAGAAGAGAAATAATGCATTTGCCATTTTTAGACACATTGCAATTATTTCTTCTTGTTTTAAAATCTTCTCCGGGGGCGTCTGTATTACAGGCGCAAACTTCCTTCCTTGGCTTCAGCATGTGTGCAGGGGTAAGGAATGGTTCATTTTCCAGCTATAATACAAATTTTTGGGAATCTCATCAGAAATTGGCCAACTCCTTTTAATTTTCCCACCTCTAATGATAATGACATAACTCTACACATTCTGTCTCAGTCTATACAGCAAAACTGACAAGCATGCTTGTCTATCTGATAAGAATGTTCTAGCACTTAGAGTGAAAAATGCTTTTAAAAATGTCATTGTAATAGAAATATGATTTAAATAATATGTCCTTGTCTGATTATATATTCTCTTTAACATGAGGTTTCTAATGCAGGTTATTAATTAGCAAGTCTGTAGCATGAATTACAAAGAAATGTTAGTGGGGGTAGACAGCATGGGGAAAAGGGAGCTGATGTTGCTGTCATGCTAAGTAGCAGTGTTATCATCACCCTCCCCACTTTTTCTAATCCATGTATCCTTTATTAGGCCAAGCATTGAACATTTTAATGTTAAAGTGTTCAGGAATGTAAGGGTCATGATGTCACATTGGCACCACTGTACAGATTTGGACATTTCAGGGTACCATAGATGGTCTCTAGTAGATAATATAGATCCCTACATGGAGACACATCACTAAGAATTCTGATACAGTTGGTATTATACTCCCCACTAAAACAGAGAGCCCATGATGAAAAAATGTATGAAATTAAGATCTGTCTGAAATCTGCTGGGTTGTTACAGCCAATAACAAGTTGTCATAAATAAACCTTGATCTTTAAAGGGGTTTTCTGGGATTTTCTTATTGATGGCCTATATTCAATAGGTAATCAATATGAGATCGTGAGGGGTCTGATCCCTGGCACACCTGCCGATCAGCTTACCAAGTGTAGAGCTGCCTATTTGATAGCAACTGAATGGGAATGAGCTGTGCCTAGGCCATGTCACCGATGAACGTGACATCATATGGCCTAGGATGAGGCCTAATCGCTCACAGAGTGCTGTGGCCTCTTCGAATAGCTGATCAGCGGGGGTCCAACTCCAAATCCCCCACCAATCTCATATTGATCACCTATCCTGAGGGTAGGCCATCAATATCAAAATCTTGGAGAACCCCTTTAGCTTTGACTTTTTAGATCTTTCAAATGTGTCTTCTTCTTGTCAATGGGGGGTAAACAAAATTCACCCCATCAGTTCACCCAAATAAAGAAGGACACAGTATGTTTTGATATCATGGACTTTTATTTCGGATCTTGTCTGCAGGCATAACAATGATACTTCCCCCTCTATGTTGGACCCTTGATTTTAACATTTCCGAGTACAAAGGTAAAAAAAATGGCCCAAGAAACATTGCCATGACCATGGCGCCGGTGGACGCACAGCAAACATACAACGTACATCCAGACAATCATTGGAAGAATGTTACTCGTCATAAGGCATCAATAAGACATGTAGCAGAGTTCTTTTCTTCACGAGCCTTTACTTTGGTTTTTCCCTTCTACATGACTCTTCCACTTAGATGGTATTTTTGTGTATATTATAGATCATTACCGGCTTCTATACCAAGGAATCTCATTGTGTCTAGCCTGATAATATTTGTGTTAGTGCGACACTACCAGCATTTGTGACTTATAGTATTTGTGTATTACAGTACTAGAGGTTCTAGGTGTGCTAAAAGTGGTTGGTTATTGGAAAAGTAGGCTGTGGTCATCTGGTCAGCATTTGGTATGCCCACAAATTCCACTGTGCTTCAGATTGTGATGGTCCCCATATTTCCATTAGTTTAGTTATCCATTTGTCTAAGAACTAACATACATTTTTAGATTCTATTCTATATATGCAGTAGACAAGGAGTAATGTGCTTTTCAGTAATGAGTGGCTACGACAATACACTATGGACTAATCTACTCATGATATTTAGCTTGCATCATGCATCCATCATATCAGCATGGTCATGTTCCCAGCTATATGGTGTGAGAAGAAACTTAGGGTTTCTAAGAAAGTCTGAACCCAGGAATAATCCTACTTGAGTAGGTGTTATGAGATGTTTCACAATACTTTCTTTAAAGTAGTCGCCAAAGAAAACACCAAAACTGTGATTTCATACAGGTTGTGTATGAAATCACAGCTTAGCTTCTCATTTGAATGGGATGAGCTGCAATCCCCAAAAATAATCCATCTGGAACGAGAGCAGATTCTGGGCAACTCCTTCAAAGGGGTTTTTAGTTGCAATGCTCTACAATTCTTATGCTGAACACCTCCTAATCAATATTTTCATAATGTACCTTCATTGCTAAAACTGCGCCATTCCTGCAATCTGGATCTCCACTGAGACTACAGAAATCGTTCTTCTACTAGTAAGCCAGCACATACAGTGGGGGGGAATTAATTTCAGAGAAACTCAGCAGGGCTCCGGGAGATTGGGGAGGATTCTATTATTTAATATGTTCTTCTATACATCAGATTGTTGCAGTGAATGTGTATTTTATTCTTTCCATTAAGATTCCAGCCCTTGTAGGGATGGAGCTACCACTTTAGCAACCATAGTGGCTGCTGTGGGGGCCAACATATCAAGAGGGTCTGGCTAAGCAGTCATTTTTGCTTCAGTAGCTGAGATCATAGCCGGCTTAAGGGGATGCTGCTTTAACCTGCTCTATCTCAGGCTGTATAGCAGCTGGAGATATAAGCCAGGTCTAGCCACCATATAGCCAGAGATTTTAGAAACTGAGTCGGGAGTGAGATTTGCAAATAACCATCTGCAGATCTCATTCCTGACTTGGTTTCTAAAGTCCTTGGTGCAGTGATGTTATAATTACTGGACTTGTAACCTTATTGTAGATATGTACCCGGATCCGATTGTATAGGATGTAATTGCATTGGTTTCTTTATTTTTTTCTTATTCAAAAATATTACTAAAAGCATTTAAATATAGAAAGCCAGCACAATGATTCCTCGGAATACAGGACTGAAGCGCTGTAAAGAGCCTTAAGTGAAAGTTGCTGATGCAATCAATGGAGCCCTGCAGTGAGTTAATTGGAGTAGTAGGAAAATGTATCTGGAAGGCATTGTGGGCAATTTAGCATGAAGTGAGAACATTTGAAAAATTTGTTTTTGGTCCTGAAAAACACGTTTAAGAATTTAGGCTCAGTTCTTCCATTTACCAATACCAGATTTGGGAACGAATCCAAGGGGCAGGAACAAAGTAAAACATTTCTATATGAAAGGTTTGGGAATGTTTTCTTTTGGTCCTGCTTCTAGGATAGATTAGTACCTTCAATGACAGGTCAATCCGTCCTATAACACCATGGGCTCGACTTGAGGTTCTAGACTAGTCTATGGGTTATAAGTCCATACCTAAAATTCTCTCCTTATGATGTTCAACATGAATTCTTTCCTAGAAAACCTACCTTGGTGAGCATTTATGATACAAGCATTAGCTGTGAACTCTAACAGTGAAGGAATCAATGACAAAGTGAACATTTTTAATGGATCAATTAATAAATTCCTAGTTGCTAGTTTCAACCGTCATTCTGTTCTGACTTCTCTATTTTTTTGGTTGAAACAACAGTTTCTTCAATGATTTCTTCATAGGTTTCTCCTCTGTGGGTAGATGTTTTAGAGGCTGTTCTGCTGCCTGCATCTGCTTCATCTTTCCTTGTGGAGGATGAAGCTGATGTTATCTTGGAAGAGGATGAAATATTGGCTCGAGGCTGATAAGAATAACTGTGGGATGGGTTTGGAGGCATAATGCTGATTCCACTGGTGCTAAACCTGGTCTCCTCACCCTCCAACAATTTCCTGAAGAAAAAAAAGACAAAAGAAAATTTAACAATCTTAAATAGAACCATATTTACATATCAGGAGTCTGTAGACACATTGGGGGGCATTTACTAATGCCAGTATGGCTTAAGGACCTTTTTTTGTGACTTTTTAACACCTATGTGACAATATTTTGTTGCATATGGCGTTTTTACGCCATTTTCCTCCCTGGGGAAAAAAATTACACCTGGAAACTCAGGGACTGGAGTAGTTTTCACTCCAGGTGCACGGACTGCCAGAGGATGAGCCTAATTTATGACAAGGCGTGCACCTCATCATAAATTAAGCGCATCCTCTGGCAAGGCAGGGGCCATCAAAGACCGTTGTAAAATGACTCCCATTATCAGGTGCCTTCGACTCTGTCCTTCATATAGGCCCCACCTTGTCATGTATGCAGAACATTGTGGTGCGCTTCCCACAATACCGAGCACCCTCTGCAGCCTTCCCTCTTCCTTCCCGGTCTGTTCTCCATGCACTCTCAAAGCACTGTGGGGGACATTTACCAATGCTTTTACACCACAGTTAGGTGCATGCCATATTCCTGCCATAATTAGCGACTTTTTAAGCTTCTTGCGACTTTTCAAAAGTGGCAAGAAAAGGGGCAGGATTAGAATGAATGTCAGAGCTTAGCACTAGTCTTGATAAATCTCCCCCACTGAGTACCTAATTACCCTATCTATGCCCATAATTTACACAGGAACACACACACTGTTCGGTGCACATTTTCCCTACAGGAGGTTCTCTCTCATTGGGCTGCCTATAGGCTTTATGGGCTGCCTATATTGGGCTGCCTATAGGAACGTGCCTTCTACCATTTTTATACTAGGCAGTATAAATAATGGGGAACAATACACCAGAAGCCAGTACAGAATAGATATTTTTACTGTAAATACATGTTATTGTTCTTTTTGCAACATCCCAGGGCCGCCATCAAGAATTTCAGCACCCCATGTAGAAAAAACATGTATTCCCCCTGGCCTTTCTCATATTCATAGCCATAACTTTTTTTTATGCGTTAGGCCATCTTGCCATACACATAAGATTTTAATTTCTATCAATTTTTATTATGGGTTAAATTAAAGGAAATAATTAGCACCATTTTTATTTACACTGTTTACTGATCACCATAAATAATGTGCTCACTATATTCTACGGGTTAGTATCATTACGGGAATACCAAACATTGTTTTATGATATTTAATAATAAAAACTCATTTATTGTAATGGTTTTTGCTCTGGTATTTTTTTTTTACTAACATTAACTAAAAAATGTAATATCAAAAACATCATAAAAAAGCTGTTCCATCTTTCTGCTATAACTTGTAATAAAGAAAATATTTTACTTGTTTCCACTGAGAATTAAATCCCGTACCTTCCATATAGGGGTTTTACTTGTCTCCACTGAAAATTAAACCCCATACCTTCCATATAGCATGCAGCAGATTTACCACTACTCTATAAATCTGGTCTGATGTGCAGATGGGTCTGTGCCTGAAAAGCTACTAAACACTATTACAGTTTATTTTATATCATGCCTGTAAAGAAAACAATAATACTATTAGTCGCTTCTTAGACTCAGAAATTCCTGTCCCTACTACAGTGCTCTTCTACTCAGTAGTGGCAAAATCTGTTGCTTGCTGTACAGAAGGTCTGGGGTTCAATACCCAGCAGAAACCTCTGAAAATATTTTTTTTAGTAAAGGTTATGACAAAAAAAATGGAACTTTTACTCCCCAGTAGAGATGAGCGAGCAGTGCTCGTTACGAGCACTGTAACGCTCGGGTCCCGTGTGAAATGCCCGCAGGCATTGCGGATCCGTCCTCATCTGCATGTAAGTCAGTAAGGACGGATCCGTCCTCCCTGACTTTAAGACTGGTGAGGACGGAACCGTTTGGTATGACACTCATGAGTGTCATACCAAACGATCCGTCCTCATTGACTTACATGCAGATGAGGACGGATCCTCAATGCCTGCGGGCATTTCACACGGGACCCGAGCGTTACAGTGCTCGTAACGAGCACTGCTCGCTCATCTCTACTCCCCAGCTTTTCTTTCACAGTAGAAGTTACATTCAGTCAAAGAAACAGTATTTGGTATCTCTGTAATCATAATAACCTGTACAATATAGTGAACACATTTATTGCGATCTGTAAACAGCATAACTAAAAATGGTGCAAATGTTTTTTCCTTCACTTCAGCAATATACTATTTATACTATGTATTTAATATTATGCATTATGTATGCAAAACAATAATACAAATTAGTAGCTTATTAGGCACAGAGAATCCAGTCCTTTCAATAGGATCTGTCTATAGTGTAGTGGTAAATCTCTTGCCTGCCATATAGAAGGTCTGAGGTTCAAATGGCATGTGAATTAATTTCTTTGTCAAAAGTCAATGTGCTTGGACAGGGCCCCTCCCCCATATGGAGTGGAAGGGCTACACTGCTTCATTAGTATTAACTGCACTGAAGTGAATATTAATCAGGCCCCACAGCTTCGGCACTGGAGTGAATATAATGAGTCCACACAGCTTCTGAACTGAAGTGAATATTAATGAAGTTGCTGATGTCAGATACTCGAAATGGCTTCTCAGGAGGCTGCTCTGGGCCCCTGACAGCAGTACTGCTCTGATGGCGGCCCTGGCTACATGCAACACTGTAACATATATGTTCTGCATCTAGAAAAACTAAGTATAGCATATAGGATAAAATATTTTACTCTGATATCATTGAAAGATATTTATAATTTGATACAAATATAAAAAGACTTCAGAGCTATTACTTTCAATCTCACAGTTTATAGACACTTGACCTCCCTGACCTATACCGCAGATTTCACACACAACTGTTGTTTCATGAACACTACTGATATAATCCAATAGAAGCACAAATTACCGATATGCTGCAATTTCAATGTCCAGTGCCATCTTGACATTTAGCAGGTCCTGATATTCCCGCAGGTGGCGTGCCATTTCACCCTTTGTGCTCCTCAGCTCATTTTCCAGCTGATTAATTGTATCCTGAAATCAGTAAGAGACAGTGATTATATTATGTAGCATGCCAAAGCTCCAGCAATGTTATAACATGTATAGTATAATTTCTGATAATACTGTATATTCTGATCATATACCAATCCTCCATAATCCCCTAGTATATCCATATAGCCTATCCTCAGGATAGGTCATCAATATCACATCAGTGGGGATTCTGACTCCCAGCACCCCACCAATGAGCACTTTGAAGAGGTCATGGTGCTTTGTTGAATGCTGTGGCCTCTTCCTAGGCCAGTGACGTCACATTTATTGGCCACATGGTCTACAGATGCAGCTGAGCTAAACTTGATGGTTAATGCGTCAAGTAAATAATGGCACAAAAAGGTTAACTAACTTTTTCAATGTCACAAGATAGCACAAGATAACACTGTGACACATATGTGACATGTATGTGTAGCTCAGTCCTATTGCGTCTGGGCTGCAATACCAGTCACAGCCAGTATATATTGTAAGGCGCTGTGCTTGGTATGCTGTGAGGAGGCCACAGCACTTGTCCTAGCACTGTAGTCTTTTCAAACTGCCCCCCACCTATCAGATATTGATGACCTGTCCTGAGGATCGGTCATCAGTAATGTAGTCCTGGATAACCCTTTAGTCACAGATGCAACAAGGATTACTGATTGATATACTGTACAATGTGACTACATTCCAATTGCATAATTACATAATTAAGCTCAAAAGACATAAGTAATGTTTAGAAGCAGGGTCTGGCCAGGCCTTGTCTTCAATGACCTGTACAATCTATATCCTGCTCTTCATTAAGGGGTTGTCCCAAGGTGAACACTTATCACCTGTTCAGTATAAGATCTCTGGAAGACGGCTATCTCCATCAGTCGTATAGACTTTAGGATAGAACAGCAGTGCACATGCTCAAACGCCTCTTCATTCAAACAAGGTACACAGGATCCTTGTCCTTGTGATCTGTGGGGGTCTTAGTTGTGAAACCTCTAGCGATTAGACACTTATCACCAATCCCTTTAAAGGTTTGTAAGTCTCCCAGCTCTGGCTTCACTACCTGAATTTAGCCATCTAGGTAGTTTGTCTACGTTGGGCATGCTGGGAGTTGTAGTCTTGCAACAGCTGGAGACCCACAGGTTGGAGACCAATGATCTATATATAGGATATATTTAGTGTCTGTGTACACTTATGTTTCTAAATACTTAACATGACATCATACTGTACGAAGCCGTTACCTACTGTGTCCACAGATATGGTTTTCTTCATGTATATGTTTACTTAGTACTTTGAGTGCAGGGTGGACTGCACAGAGTGCTATGGTAATGTGATGCACTCCCCCTGCTGTCACATGGACCAGAGCTGATGACATCAGCCTTATGTCCATTCTGTGTCTTTCCCTGAGGGTCCCATGACCAGCGTCATCAACGGGGGGGAGAGTGTGATTGGTGGCCATCTTAGATGAAGAACGCCATCAGGTACATTTACTATACAGTCCCCAGATTGTTAAATTTTTATGTAAAACTGGGGGGTCACTTAATATAAAACTTTATAGGTCAACTTTTTTTCCAACTATAGCTCCTTATTCTTTAAATATGCAAACTGACACCAAAATAAATTATTTAAATGAGTTCTCTGTTTTGGCCATTTTGATATATAATATGTATAGTTTCCCCGGAATGGGGCAATAATGGCGACTGTTTAGGTTGCCGTGGCCGTTTTTATTTTTGTGTTTTATTTGTGTGTTATTTTTCATTATTTTTTTTACCCCCCACTTTTTCATTTTTCTTTTTTATACTTATATTTTGTTTAGCATTTTTATACATTTTTTTTAATACTTTTATTTTTTTTAGATACTTTTTGCCGCAATATATGTCCATCAAGAGGCTATTAAAAGACCTCTGAGGGGCACTGACACTTTTTTTTATTTTGAGCTTTTCTTTTTTGTCTTTTATTTGTCTTTTATTATTTGTTTTTATTTTTTAAATCTTTTTTTTTTTTTTACTTATTTTTTAAATATATTTTTGCCACATAATATGTCCCCCAAGAGTCTATTAAAATACCTCTGTGGTACACTGACACTTTTTTATGTATTTTGCTTTATTTTCACTGTAACTGAGGAATCCAAAGGAAAACAGCTCCCTATGGGAACATTGTATACAGGTATCAGATTCTGCTAAGACCCTGATACCCAGCAATCACGTGATCTCCAGCTGGGGACCACTTCTGTCTTCTCCTCGGGTCCTCCGCTGTCACTGACAGCTGGGGACCTCACCTACTGATTTAATTCATAGCGCAATCAGCTGTGTTTCTGACCAGCAAAATGGGGCTGCAAACCGTGGCTCCCCTCGTCTACAGGCTTTCTATTTCACCCTGATTTTGCACCTTGTTTGTTTTTTTAGCTTAGTTCCTGTAGGACAGAGCTGTGACCTTTGCTATAGGCTACGCTGCCTATAGGGGGTCTGTGGTAGTCTGAGGCAATCGCCTCACCTGGCCTCATTGGTGGTGCACCTCTGGAGAGGAGTGAATCGATGGTAATGAATTAATTCATCTTATTAGTAAGATTTTTTTCACCTGTGAGTGGCTGTCCCCATGTTCTTAACAGGTGAGGTTGCGGCCCACCGTCCTGTTGATTGACAGGGCTGGACATTCTCGCCTGGCCCTGACAATTTTGCACCTGCGCCACTGCTCATAGTAGCAGCACAAGTCCAGAGGCTCTGCCTTTGTTTTGGGAGCAGCAACTGTTCATGCACTGCTACCCAGAAGTGCAGTGGCACATGCGCAGCTGCCTCTCCCGTTGCAGAAACAGAGCCTCTGTGCTTGCACAGTTACTGTGAGCAGTGGCGCAGGCGAGTGATTCTTAGAGCCAGGTGAGATGTCTAGCCTTGTGAATCAACACAAGGTGGGTGCTTCTTCTCACGTGGGGACAGCCCCTGACAGGTGAAGAACTGTTGCTAATGGGACAAATCGATTCTTTAGAATGGATTTGCCCATCCCTAGCCCAGACCCTTTGGCTTCCACTGATTTATATGAACCAACATTTACATACAGGTTCCTATTTCCTGTGATTGCAATCTACCAGCATAAAATATGAAACAGAGAGATGCTAAAATGAGCTTCCTGGGAAATGAAACCCGCAGGTTTGGTGGTTAGGATAATGCTGCTCACAGCAAGGCTCGTTCCATCTCTCCTGTCCCACGTCTCTAATATATAGATAAAGTACCAGGTCACCTATATACAGGTTTGTTAATATTTCTAGATTGTACACTCTCGCCTGGTTTAAATAAAAAGAAGCTGATGGAACAAAAACAAGGTGCCACTCCCTTCTGAACATGGCGGTGAAAGTTATGTTGGGTGGATCTAATATTTACTGGTTTCAATTTGATCTTGAATCTCTAACATCTTGAGAAAAAAATACTAGACAATATTTTAGCTATGCACATGAGATTTTTAAGTAACTTGAACTTTTTCATAATATATAAATGTGAACACACAAGGTATTTACTCAACTATTTGTAATTTGTTTACATAGCACCAAAGCATAGTAATAAGATAAATAGATAGATAGATAGATAGATAGATAGATAGATCATAGATAGATAATAGATAGATGATAGATATGAATCAGGTAAATAAGCAGCAGTTAAAAGAGTTAGATGATAGAAGACAGACAAATAGATTAATAGAAGTATTTGGATTATAGATAGATTGCAGATAAATAGATAATTAATAGATAGTTTGCAGATAAATATATATTTTATATATTAGATAGCTAGATAGAGTGCAGATAGACATATAGATAGCATGCAGATAAATGGATAATTGATATGAGATAGATAAATAGCTACATACATCCAAAGACATACTGATAGGGAACTTAGATTGTGAGCCCCATTGGGGACAGCTAAATGCTAATGTCTGTAAGGGCTGCGGAAAATAGTAGCGCTATATAAGTGCATAAAATAAACAAATAAATAGGTAAATAGGGATCATTTTTTGGCTAAGTGCATTGAGACATGGGCATAAAAGATTTTTGTCAGTGAACTGCTGCTCTGCTCTTAATAACCATAGGTATAACAAACTTGAGAGATCTTAGCAACTTTGTATAATAATAATAATAATAATAATAATAATAATAATAATAATAATAAATAAGCAATATTTCAGCCTCCTCTTTCTAGCCTGCACCTCTTAGAGCTAAGTCTCCTGACAGTCCCAGCCTTTGTTAGACCCTGCTGCCACTCCCTACCCCTCCTCCCCCACCCTGCCTTCCTGGAGATGATTTTTTTTTTTTTTACTTTCCAGTGCACCACAAAGCAGCTAATGCCTGCACGAATGTGTTACATAAGGCTCCTCATCTATTATATATACCAGCCATTCTCCATGATTGCACATTTAACCTGTTCCAGCAAAACAAAACAGGTCCCATATTTAGGGTAGTTTAGAAAGCTCAAATAAACCGAAAGATTCTCTGTTATACATAATAATACTAACAAAACCAACACAATGACCACTAGGTATAGTCACATAATTGCCACTAGATCAGTATGGGAACCTAGGACCGCATGAGTGGTTCAGCACCATGGACAGGAGTCAGCTCCACTTCACATTTGGGTATCTGTTCTACCGCAGCCCCTTGTAACCCTGTCCTTCTAAAGTGAAATAACAAGGACTCCTGTAGTGTCAGGACTCCTGTGGTGTCATTACCTGCATACCAGTTGTCTCTGCAATGTGTCTCTCTTCCATCTCCTGGATCTGCCTTTCCAAAGACTCATTGGTACCACGAAGGCTCTCGGTCTCGATGGTCTTGGTCTGGAGCTGTCTTCTGTAATCGTTGATCTCCTCCCTGCTGGCTCTGATGACTTCTGAGCTGCGAGTTGCCTGCTCACTGAGGTTGGCAAATTTGGACTTGTACCACTCATCAGCGGACTGCAGGTTCTTGGCTGCCAGAGACTCATACTGAGAACGGATATCCTTCAAAGCTGAAGTCAGGTCAGGCTTAGCCATCTCCATTTCTACAGAGACCTGAGAGGCTTGAATCATGGCCATAAGCTCTGTGACTTCTTCTTCATGGACTTTCCTCATAAAGGAGATCTCATCCAGAAGAGATTCCACTTTCTTTTCCAGATCCAGACGAGCCAAGGTGGCATCATCCACATCTTTCTTATGGGCTTTCAAAGCATACTCTGTTTCCTCTCGCATCCTGATCTCATCTTCATACCTAGCCTTGAGTTTCTGGAGATCATCTTCAAGGCTGTCCCTCTCCAGAATGAGTTGAGCCTTCTCATTGTTGAGCTCCTCAATCTGAGACCGGAGATCTTTAAGCTCTTGATGGTAGAGCTCTCCAAGCCTGGAGGGTTCAGACTGCCTTTCCCTTAGGGCTATCAGCTCTGTCTCCAGCACCTTGTTCTGTTGCTCCAGGTTGTGCACCTTCTCAATGAACATCGCAAATCGATCATTGAGACCTTGAAGTTGCTCCTTTTCATTGGTACGAATGATTTTAAACTCATTGTTCAGGGCTGAACTTTGGGTCAGATCTAAGTTTTCTCCAGACACATAGCCACCAGCTCGGGCAGATCTCCTGTAAGAAGATTGCAGAGGAACATTGCTTCGGGACAAGGAGTGGGACCTGAAGCCACCAGAAATGGTTGTCCTGGATGAAGAGCTGCTGCCTCCAATGCGACTGGTTGACCTAGGAGGGTCTCCAAAGATCTTCCTATAGGAGGAGGAAAGGTAGTGATCTGAACCAAAACTCATCTTGAAGAGAGGATGAGGGAGGGACACCTGAGCTCTGGCTTTTATACTGTGAGGCAAGATCAATAGCTAGGGGAGAAGCATTCACAGTGGTGGCCACACCATGCGATTTAACCCCTTCTTCCCTGGAGGGGATTAATTATCTGCTGGGCTGCAGCAGTAGATATTCCACAGGAGGTGACTGAAGGAGGGATGAGGGGGTTTCTTTCCAGCTGCACAGATGGAACTGTCCATTTTGCCGCAGTGCTGATGTCAGCGATCTGCTGAATTCCCCAGCCTCCCCTCATGCCTAGTACAGGGGCTCCCCCGCCAACCCCCTGCCCCCACACTTCTGCAAAGACTGAAAAATCTAAATGCTAAGTCCATGATCAGTCTCCTAAAGTGAGAACAGAGAACAAGTAGGATTCACATGGTTACATAAGCACTGCTCTGTATATAATCCTAGAATTATTCCCAGAAATTCTGATGGTTTCCATCCAGATGGGAGGTCGGGGATGCCCTCATCTACAGAGAAGATTACACACCAATATTAATCTTTCTTTATGGCTCTGGCAGATTTTTCTCTGTAATGCCAGAGGTATAACAGTTACATAGTGCAATCAGTGCTGAGCTGCAGATGTAGCAGAGCTGGGTTTTCCTTTCAGCTCTTTGTAAGGGCTTGACTTATGGTAATGCTAACATACTGTGGTAGGTTCAGTTATGTAAACCACTGACATGACAAATTCAGCTCTGCTACATCTGTATGTGTAATGCAGAGGGAAAAATATACATATTTAGTGGTGACCAGTTAGAAAATTATGAAATTATTGGTAGATAATAAAAACTAACAAGGAAATCAAAAATATTGTGTATATATATATGCAGTATGTGTGTATATACACGGTATGTATATATATATATATATATATATATATATATATATATATATATATATATATATATAATTTTATTTTATTTTTTTTAATTATTATTATTATTTATTTATTTATAAAACCCCAAAGACATATACTGATAGGGACCTTAGATTGTGAGCCTCATTGGGGACAGGTTGATGCTAATGTCTGTAAAGAGCTGCGAAAATAGCTGTGCTATATAAGTGTATAATATATATATATATATATATATATATATATATATATATATATATATATATATTTATCTGCATTGGGTTTGTACCTTCTGCCAATGTTTCTCTTCTTTTCAAGCACTCCTGTTTCCACCCCCACTTCTAAGTCAACCTTATAGCTGACCCTAAGATGTGTCTGTGCATCAGATTAAATTCGGAGCCCCAGGGAGGACAATGATAATGAGGGCATTAGGGTAGGTTCACACATATGTTTTTTCATGCAGTTTTTTTTTTTTTGGTGGATCCAACAGGAAGGAGAAATATAAGGTCCTTTCTTCATTATTTTTTTTATTCCCTTCCAACCTACTTCTGGTTTTGGCTTCAAAAATGCCACAAAAACAAAACAAAAGTGTGAACCCACCCTTAAGGACTTTCTCTGTACAGCGCTGCAGAATATGTTGGCCTTACATTAAATAAATAAGTGTGATGCTAGTGTATGCAGGGAATCCATGTTCATCCCCACCACACCCTTGTAGACGTTTCTTATGAGAAGTTATGAGCTTATTATGTGTACGGTTCCAGTATGTCTGTAAGCCGCATTGTCTAGTAATTTATTGTGGTGGACTCTTCCCTCACCAGCCGCCTGCTTTGTCTGAATGGTGAGAATCAGCAGCGCCTGCTTTATGTTATAAAGTGGCCATTATATCTCATTTCAGCATCATGTTGCTGCATAATTTACACAGTTTAGTGGTAATAATGCAGATATATGTATGTGATGGAAATACTTATTAGATTATTAACATTATTTTATATTTTCATGAAAGTAAAATTGCAATGGATGAAGCAGAGCTGAGAGTGTACTACAGCTCATCCTAATACGCTCATTGACTAAAAAGTTTTTTAAAAAAAAATAACGCACCCAGATAGAAATATTGGATTTCTGCATAACTCTGCATGCAGTTATGTGTCAGGCAGATATGGGAATGATTACAGGTGTGGTCTGATTAAATGCTGCATCTTGCCACAAGAGGGAGTAAAGTGCTTCCGTAGCTGACCTATAGGAAGGGTCTCAGAGGCTACTTTTGGGTACTGTACCTCTTGGTGAGAGATCTGCTGGACATGCCTCTATGATGCACTCAAAGACACTTTGCACAGTTGACAGTCGCATCATTGGACTGGAAGAAGCAGAATGGTCATTTCGATGAATGACCCACCATCTAGGCTGTTTTGACCTAGCCGTTAGTTGTTCCAGACGGTTCAGACAGACCACCAGTAGCCAGGATTATTTGATCCCTCATCAAGCAAGAGCAGCTCCCACAGTTTAGTTGTCCACCATCCAGACACAGGTGGAACCTTCATTATACACCCCTGTCTCTGCCTAGACCATTTCCAGAAGCTTAGCGGAAGGAAACTTGGTGTCATGGCACCCATTATGTGTCCTGCCATTGACACACAGCCACCTTCACCTTTGTTTGCAGTGGAGTCGTGAACCAGATACCTGGACTTCTACATACTGGAACTGTATCTTCTTTAGTGATTAATCCAGGTTCTGTTTCGGATCCAACAACAGTGTAGAAGCCTCATGGTAAACGCTTAATTCTGCCTTTACTGTTGAGCGACACATTGACCCAACTGCTGATGTGATGATCTGGGGAGCCATCACATACGACAGTCTGTCACCCCTAGTAGTGATATGAGGGACACTAACAGCTCAGCTATATGTATATGACATCCTGCTGCCACATGTGTTCCTCTCATGGCAGGGATTCCAACTGGCATTTCTTAGCAGGATAATGCTCATCTACACACAGCAAGGACTTCCCAGGAATGTCTCTGCCAGATTGCATCCTACCCTTGGCTGTCCCGGGTCACCAGATTTATCACCAACCAAGTATTTATGGGACCAGCTGGGATGCCAGGTTCTGCAACCTATGAGAGTGCAGGATGTACAGGCCCAGCTGTAAAATCGGTGGAAAAACGTGCCGCAGGAACCCATACAGAACCTGTATTCCTCCATGTCCAACTATATCTCATCCTGTATCCAGGCTAGAGGGGGTATCTCATCTTGTAACCAGGCTAGAGAAGGTCCTAGAGCAGTGAGGCTAAACCTCCGGCACTCCAGCTATGGTGAAACTATGACTCCCAGCATGCTCCATTCATTTCTATGGAGTTCTGAGAAAAGACAAGCAAGTATGCATTGTGGGAGTTGTAGTTTACCACAGCTGGAGTGCCGGAGATTAGCCATCACAGTCCTAGAGCCTCCTTTCAGTTGCATAGGTTT
>ONZH01016594.1:0-13147 GCA_900303285.1 Rhinella marina
TGGTGGCTCAGTGCCCAACCCCCCCCAACTATAATAATCATTGGTGGCAGTGGCCACAGGGTCCCCTCCCCCCCTCCCCCTCTTCATTGGTGGTTCAGTGGCAGTTCCGATCGGAGCCCAGCAATGTAATTGCGGAGCTCCTATTGGTTACCATGGCGACCAGGATGCTACTGAAGTCCTGGCTGCCATGGTAAACTCCCTGCTGCCCTGTGCACAAAGCTAGGGCAGCAGGGAGAGTGTAAAGTCCTATTCATCCTGAACACACGCCGGGCGGCATCCGTGGTATTGCAGATCCGTACTTTTGCGGATCCACAATACTACGGCCGTCTGAATGGCCCCTTAATCACCCCCTTTCCCAATATACTATAAAATATATTAATAAATATCCGAAAAGTCCAAACTATTAAAACATAAAAAAAATCTCCTATACGGTGAACACGTAAAAGAAAAAAAGAAAAATAACAATTTGCCATTTTTTAGTCACCTTGTCCCGCCAATAAAATAGGATAGGACAATTCTATTAATGGCGGGACGTTCCATCTCCTCCAAGTCTTTTTTCTAAAATTATAATTATATGTATTTAAATTTGGTGCCTAAAAATTTTATTTGACTCCTGAATTTTTCAGTTCAGGAGCCAATGGCTCCTAGATATTTTTTTTAGTCTGGAGCACTGCAGTTTGATCAAATGTATTCTAAGAACCTCAACCACAACATTTTTGTACACTTTGTTGCAATAGATCAATGTCTGACATTTCTACAGTTGGGTTCTATCCTAAGGATTGGATATTACGTAATTTTGAATACCTGACAACCCCGTTAACGAAGCCAGTAGAGATGAGTGAATCTATTTGCCGATTCAAATCGAATCTTGGAAATTTTTAGCTGCGAAGCGAATCCGAATATTAGGTGATTCGCTTAGGCTTTGTGCTCATTCACTACGTAGTTTGTCCTATAAATTATACGCTATCGCTACGTATAAGTTACTATTGCGTACAAATTCAATTCATTAGCAAAATTAGCAAATTTTTAGTTCGTTTATCGTGTGCAAAAGCCTGGGAAGAAAGCGGTCACCTGACCTAGTCGGCAGGGCCTGCTCTGATTGGCTCAGGCTCGGTAAACCAGTGACGCATCACTTCTGCTGCAACTGCTGAGACGAGCAGAAGCACTGTGTGTGAAGTTCTGAGACTCTGAGACCTATTTTGTGAAAATTGGGGTGTAATTGCTCTGGGAATCCATATTACACATATATTACACATATCAGGGATACTGCAGGGCAAGTGCAGGGCCAGTTTAGGGCTAGTAATTAATCAGGCAGGGAGAGAGAGAGACAGGGAGAGACAGAGAGAGAGAGACAGGGACAAAGACCAGCTGCAGGGCCACAGAGTGAATTGAAAAATGTCTGGAATGGATAAGCAAAAGGGGTCCAGTTCCAGCCAGACTTTGAGCTTTAAAAAAAGGAGAAGGTGGCACAGGGCAGCAGTGCCAAAGGACCTGTAGGCGGAGCTTCTACTAGTAGTAATCGCAATACTTGGCCGTTGTTCCACCAGGCTAACCCACCTAGGTGCAAAATTGTAGTGGAGGAGAAAGTGGATGAGGTAGTGGAGTGGATGGCACGGTCATCTCAGTCTCAGCCGGATGATCTGCTGTCATCTGCTGATACAGTATCCATATGTAGCCAGGGGTCAGACTCAGAGCGTTCCTCCTGCTCCACCATTTCTCTCCAGCAAAGCCCATCATTTTCGTACGCACTTTGTATGTTCATGCATACGTGTTCAAAGAGGTTGGTACCTTTTTACCTGAATGTTCGTTATTAGTGCATGAATGTTCGCTAAAAGCCATATAATTACGTATATTTTGTACGCAAATTCAACGAATCTATTAGTCGAATATACAAATCTTAGGAAAACTTTGGCGAATGTTCGGCGAATAAAATTTTGCATGATTCACTCATCTCTAGAAGCCAGATCCGTTATGATCAGCAGATCGCTGCACTAATTTCTATTTAAAAAAGGGTTGGGTTGACGAGGGCACCCCTGTATTGTATATCCATATCCCTACCTCACTTGCCTACTGCAGTCTCCTTAGTTCTTTTAGAAAAATAATCTCTTTTATGTACATGTGCAGGTGAGAAAACGTCTACGATGTTCCGCAAAGGATGCGTAGTTCAGGAAGGATGCGACTTCAAGGGAAATCGTGACTTGAATGGAACGAAACTCAGGACGGCTAATACATGCTGTCCACTGATGGCTGCACTCCTCCTGTTCCTACATGTAAGTCGTCACGTTATTTTGGGATGTCACTCTGGCTATACATACAGTGCACGTACAGAGGGAGATAGTGACAGGTAAGGGTGGTGTCTGCACATGGTCCTCATAGTTATTCTTTTTTATGCTCTATTAGCCAAAAAAACACAATATTTGGGCCTTTAGGGCTCATTGTAGAATGGACCTCTTCCCATACTACAGATCTGTTCATCCTTACCTTAGTTCCAAACTGGAAATGGACTACAATTTCTCTTCAAACAAATTCAAAGCCATATAGGGACATACTCAAAAAAACATTTGAAGGACTGGGTGGCACTACATGGCCACTGGGTGGCACTACATGGCCAGACATAGGAAAGACATTGCATGACATAATATCACCACAACTCCAGTGATGACCAGATCATAGAGGGCCTGGCTATGGGGACTCTTGATGATCAGGTCTTATCATAGGAGGAAGTAGGACATACACTAACGAGCATAAGGGTAACAATGTTTTGAACTTTTGACTTTTAGGCTCCATATGTCACCACTCACTACAGCTTCGAACGTGAGACTACCATAATTTTATAGACAATCATCTTGGCTATCTCATACATACATTGGACTTGTAACTATTTAGCATATGATTAGTTATACAGATTCTTCTCATGTAACTGCATTGCTACTGTTTTGCTCCTGGTGGCGGAACAATATTTTTCTTCTGGTATACTACAAATTACAATGTGTTCTCACATTCCCAAATAGCTCAGCGTGTTACTAAGTTGATTCCCACGCAAAAGGTGACTGGTTCAAATCAAGGAGCCGCCATGAAAAAAGATTTCCCAAGAAGAGAGAAGCAGCCTCATCCGGCTCATTGATAGCGGTATCTCAGCCAAGAATATTGTCAAACTGTATCATGTGAGTGGCACGACAGTTGGAAGAATACAAAATGAAGTCCATCCATTCCAAAGCCAAGAGGTGGACGTCCAGGCAAAATATCAGAGTCAACAAGTCAGCTCATCACAAGGTCTGTCAGTTCTTGTGTGACAAACACAGCAGTGGAGCTGGCTCATATGCTTCATAATAGTGAGATCACAGACGTCCGTGCAAGCAGCGTGCGACACACATTACACAAGTCTGGAATGGTAGCCAAAAAAAAGGTGAAGAAGTTTCGACTTCAATATTGTCATAAGAGGCGTTGGCTTCAGTTTGCATAAAAGTATGATCAGTGAACAGTAGAAGATTGTAAGTGGGTGATTTTGAACGAGGAGATGAAAGTCAATAGACTGGGCTCTTATGGGTGCAAATGGGTCTAGAAGAAACAAGGGAACAGATCAAGAAATTGTAATCAAGTCTCCGTATAAATGCACCTGCTCTGTGATAGTCTCAGGGTTCTGCATCATGAAGACCAGGGAACACACCAGGCAGGTCCATGATACTGTTGTGGAGAAGTTTAAAGCCGGATTTGGATACCAAAAGATTTCCCAAGCTTTGAACATCCCAAGGAGAACTGTGCAAGCGATCATATTGAAATGGAAGGAGTATCAGACCACTGCAAATCTACCAAGACCCGGCCGTCCCTCTAAACTTTCATCTCAAACAAGGAGAAGACTGATCAGAGATGCAGCCAAGAGGCCCATGATCACTCTGGATGAACTGCAGAGATCTACAGCTGAGGTGGGGGGGTCTGTCCATAGGACAACAATCAGTCCAACACTTCACAAATCTGGCCTTTATGGAAGAGTGGCAAGAAGAAAGCCATTTCTCAAAGATATCCATAAAAAGTCTGGTTTACAGTTTGCCACAAACCACCTGGGAGACACCAAACATGTGGAAGAAGGGGCTCTGCTCAGATGAAAACAAAATCCAACTTTTTGGAAACAATGCAAAACGATATGTTTGGTGTAAAAGCAACACAGCTCATCCCCCTGAACACACCATCCCCACTGTCAGACATGGTGGGGGCAGCATCATGGTTTGGGCCTGATTTTCATCAGCAGGGACAGGGAAGATGGTTAAAGGGAAGATGGATGGAGCCAAATACAGGACCATTCTGGATGAAAACCTGTTGGAGTCTGTAAAAGACCTGAGACTAGGACGGTGATTTATCTTCCAACAAGACAATGATCCCAAACATAAAGCAAAATCTACAATGGAATGAATAAAGGTATCCAGGTCTTAGAATGGACAAGTCACAGTCCAGACCTGAATCCAATTGAGAATATGTGGAAAGAGCTGAAAACTGCTGTTCACAAACGTCTCCATCCAACCTCAAGGAGCTCCAGCTCTTTTGCAAGGAAGAATGGGCAAGAATTTCAGTCTGTAGATGTGCAAAACTGATAGAGACATATCCCAAGCGACTTGCAGCTGTAATCGCAGCAAAAGGTGGCGCAACAAAGTATTAATGCAAGGGGGACAAATAATTTTGCACCCCCCCACTTGTCAGTTTTATCATTACAAAAAAAGTTTAAATGATCCAATACATTTCGTTCCACTTCACAATTGTGACCCACTTGTTGTTGATTCTTCACCAAAAATGTAAAATGTTATATCTTTTTGTTTGAAGCCTGAAATGTGGTAAAAGGTTGAAAAGTTCCAGGGGGCCGAATACTTTCGCAAGGCACTGTACATGATCGCGGCATCTGAAAACACAATGTAAAATTAACAGAACAATAAATTAAATTAAATCATACTTTCTTCCTCCATTTGCTCCCAAGGGGCCAACCGCCAACCTGAGATGACGTCACAACGCCATCGTGGTGACATCATACGTCACTGCGCACAGGATTTTGTGCAGGATCACAATCAAGATGGCGGCAGCCGACCCGTCTGGAGCAAATGGAGGAGGAAAGTTTTTTTTTTTTTTTTTACACTATTTCAGGTAAAATTCAGCTTCGCGGCAAATCACATTTATCCTGAAATTTGGATGAAATTCCAATTTGTTGGGTTCGATTCTCTCAACACTGCTTCACACTTTACCAATATGCATTAGATAAACTCCCAGTAGAGACTACAAACATATTTATAGGGGGCATACAACCTCTTTTGGCATACTACGGACCGGTGTGTATCGGCTTTCCTCTCTCTACTGTAAGTAATATTGTAGTTGACTCTGCTTTTTCTATGGAGAGACAAATTGTAAAAAACGGGTTATGGGCGACATAAGTAATTTTATACCTTAATGCTCCATATGCCCAGAGTATTGTATATTATACTTCATATAATCCAGGAGTTTTATATTACTATTTACCGCTCTCTTCCAAAATAGTATTACCCAGAAGCTCTGAGCCCAATGGTATGATGTGTCCATCCTGTGAGGCTCAGGGCTCCGCCTTGTGTGATGCTTCAGAAATTATAAAGTGCACCGGAAATGAGAATAGATGTGTTCGTGAGGTAACAAAGAAAACAACAGGTAACTCACAGAATCTAATTATTTCTGTTACTTTATCTTTTACCAGGACAGATTTTTCTTCTGTGGCTGTTCATTATTTTGTTTAACTGGATCTGAAATTCTGAGCTGATAAATCTCATTCTATACGTACGCTATCAAGAGATACTCTACTAAAAAGCTGCAAATCCCTTGTATCCACTTATAGAGTAACATGATGCAATTCTGTCTGCCTTCATCCACCACTAGAGGGAGCTTACTGAAAATACGTATGCATAGAGCTCCCCCTAGTGGTGGCTATTGGTAGTGATTACTTTATTTGGTAACTCTATGGCTATATGATGGGAAAGCAGATGTTCACCATAAGGGAACCAGAAAAGAGATTTGTCCAGTGACTTCTTTGTCATATTATAGTGGCATGCCTAAGTTGTTCGGCACCTGGGGCAGGTCCTTTCTCAGGTACTTCCCCCCCACCCCAATGCTTTAAAAAATTGAGCCTCCTCACAGTAGTATTGCCCTCCTTGTACAACCTTCAGAGTAGTTATGTCCAGATATGTGCCCCCTAATAATGTCCACATTGTGCCCACTCACATTATTTATGCCCTCATTGTACAACCTTCACAGTAGTTATGCCCACATTTTGCCCCCATTAAAGTACTTATCCCTTCATTGTGCCCATCACAGTAGTTATGCCCTCTCTGTGCCCCTTTCACAGTAGCAATGCCCCCTTCAGAGTAGTTATGCTCTCACTGTGCCCCCACAACAGTTATGCCCCTTCTCAGTAGTAATACTGTCTGTGCCCCCTTCACAGTATTAATGTCCACTCTGTGCCCATTAACCGTTATGCCCCTTCACAGTAGTAATGCCCTCTGTGCCTCCTCTGTGTTATTAAAACAAAAAACACAGTACCTACTCACCTTGTCCCGTTCCTGAAGATCACAGTCCTCTCTCCCCTGCACACACAGATCGCTCTACCTTAAGTAGATTCCTGGACTGCAGGCTTCTCCCACACAGGCCGGCAGCACGATCCGTGCCTGCAGGCAGAATGGTAGAGCATGGAGAAGTCTTCCTGCTTCATCATTTAGAGCGCCACCGGCCTGAAGGAGGGGAGGAGCGTGGGGAGCTGAGCAGTGAGTGACATCAGCTCCCTTTGATCCGGCAATGAGCGCTTCCATCTGTATTGATAGAAGGGCTCAATGCTTCTAGACTCTGGCACAATGCCCACCCGCCTCCTTGGCACGCCACTGGCCATATAGGTGCATAAACATTAACCTGTTCATTCTGCAGATCATGTAGTGTCGGAATTGTATTTACTACCATAACCATGACATCTCTGCAGGACAAGTCACATCTTCATCAATCATTTGTGGTTGCGCAACTCAGAGCTACTGTGGTCTTGAGTCCTATGATGATATCCAGTTCGTTGATGCTAGAGGAATATTCCAGACGAATTATCTCTGCTTCAATGGAGGAAGTGCCCAGAAAGTCGCCCTGACTCCGGCTGTCGTGTGTCTTCTACTGATGAAATGGCTTTTCTAGAAGATTTCCAGGTCCGTGTGGCCGATGCTGATGTTCCCGTCATTGTCAGAACTTTCCAGAATTTTCTACAGTAAACCTTGAATTCAATATTGAAATGTTATAATAATAAAGGTTAGTGTTCTCAGTAGTGTTCTTGTAATTTGATTGTTGGTTTGCAAAGTATTCCGGGCATGGATGATGGTCCCTGAGCTGCTGGAGAAGATATCGAATTTATGACAAGGCACCGGCTTGGTCATAAACTTAATGCCTCCTCTGGCAGTCCGTACACTGAAATCTAATCCACCTCGTCCCCGTTGGGACTAAATCTAGTCGCTATGCTTTTTAAAAAGACGCAAAACTGGGTTTTACGACTTTTTAACTCTAGATACTTTGTGTTTTGCTAACTTTTTAGTAGGGATGAGCAAACTTCTGTTTTAGAAGTTCGCGTTCAGGTTTTGGGTTACCACAGAATTGCATTATGGATCCTGTGACCACAGAGGACTCCTGCATAACGGAACCCGGACGGATCTGTTATGCTGGCCACAGACCTGTATTATGACAGAATACCTCTAAAGGCATTCCGTTCTTGAATTGTGTTATGATCTGTGGTCACGGGATCCATAACGCAATTCTGCGGTAACCCGAATGGGAACAGAAGTTCGCTCATAATTAAGATCTTACTAATATAAAACTTTTCACATCTTTTCTATGAGCTATACCTTAAAAGGGTTTCCCCATGAAAAATTTTCTGCGGTTTTAAAACCACTACCTGGATCTGAATAGTTTTGTAATTCCGTGCAATTAACAGTGTAGTATAGAACTGAGTTGTTCAATAAATTGCTTCTGTATAGCGCCACCTGCTGTTTGTTCTTTTTCTTATTTCTCTGTCCATTTTGCTGAGGTGGGCACATATGCTCATTTCCATCTGTCACTTGACTCCTGAGTTGTGATTTGGAGAAAGCTGCAGCAGAAAGGACACACCCTATGAGCTAATTGAGATAGGACACACCACCTGAGCAGCTGCAGCAGAAAGAACTTGCCCCCTCAGCTGCAGCAGTACAGACACACCCCTGAGTTGCAAGCCTAAAATAAATCTATAAGAGCAATTGGAGCAAAGATTGGGGAGATCTCTGGATCCATGTGAGGTACAGGGCTGGTTCTAGCTTTGTTAGAAATAGATTGTCATGTTCTATATGATGTCTGATTTTCATTTGCATCATTCATGGCATACAGTAGTCCCTTTTATCATGTGAATCGAGTGTATATTAAAGGACATCTGTCAGCAGCTCTGTACCTATGACACTGGCTGACCTGTTACATGTGCACTTGGCAGCTGAAGACGTCTGTGTTGGTCCTATATTCAAATGTTCCAGCATTGCTGAGTAAAATTATGTTTTAATATATGCAAATGAGACCCTAGGAGCAATGGGGGCGTTGCCGTTACACCTAGAGGCTCTGCTCTCTCTGCAACTGTCTGCTTTTTGAAGGGACCAGACAGTGAAAATATCATCAAACCTGGCCCTGTCAGTCAGAGTGGTGAAGGCGCAGCAGGTGCAGAGAGAGCAGAGCCTCTGGTGTAATGGTAACACCCTCGTTGGTTCTAGAGGCTTTTTTGCATATATTAAAAACATCATTTTTCTCAGTAATGCAGCCACATGTGAACATGGGACCAACACAGATGCCTTCAGCTGCCAAGCGAACATGTAACAGGTCAGACAGTGTCATAGGTACAAAACTGCTGACAGATGCCCTTTAAATGTCCATGGACCGACATCCTCTCTTATGAGGTTAATACAATTTTTTAGCACTGAATGTCCAGTTTGCACTGAGGTGTTAATGAGAGGAAGCCCTGATGTCAGGGGACACGTCTCCAGCCCACACCACGTTCTGTAACGTCATTCATAAAAAAGCTAAGAAAATTTAATTCTTCAATAACCCCACTATGGATATAGGATCAGGATCAGCTGCTTCTCCGGACTCAAATGTCAGGATTTTCAGCCTTAGGAAATCTCAGAATTGTTAAATTGTTAATATTTCATCATGTCTGCTATCTCTAGACCAGTAGAAGAGGACCTTTCATGGCATTATCTGTTACAAACTGGTATACTTACCAAATTGTGCAGCCCCTATAGATGAAAGCACTTTTTTCCCCCCTAAATTACCCCTCCATTCCGCCTCTGCATCCCCCACTGATTTTGGTACCAGATATGTTAATGTAGACCATTGGTACAGGGAGGAGGAGACATTTGGTTTTCTCAATATGCGTCTCCTTCTCCCTTGCTATAGCAGCAGAGAGCGTCACAACCAGGGAGAAGGTGACTGTGTCTGCAGTTTGTTCCAAAAAACTTTACACAACACAACAGTGATATTAAATGAGTTCAAAGACATTTCCCCAGCAACACTGCATTGTTATATTGATGGTATCAGATGCATTTTTATATTGTATCATGTGTTTTATAGGCCAAAAATTACATTGTTGAATCAGTGATATTAAACACACATGTAGTTCACAGAAATTTCAAGCAAACACTTTATTACTCTCAAAGTAAATTGTCAATAACAGTGTGCAGTGTGTTTGTAGAAGGGAAATGACATTTAATTGTGTCTGTAGTTAAATGACAGAAAACACCATTGCAATGTTACTGGTGTTGTTCAATAATCTGCGTACCAAACCCATGACTTTTCATTTAAGAAGTCTGTGATTTTCTTTATTTATAGGCCTCATAATGAAACGACTGGAAAATGGAAGAGAGAAAAATAAAAGACCCATGATTTCCCTCCTGGAGTCAGAATGTGGGTAACAGCAGTAGCAGTAGTAGTAGTAGTAGTAGTAGTAGTATGCGGCCACAGTTCTCCCTGGCTTCTGAAATGTGCAACATTATTATTGAGGATGAAGAGGATGAGATTGTGGACTAGATGAATCGCTCCTCCTCCCAGTCACAGCAGGATGATGTGGAGGTCACCTCTGAGCATGACACCGTGCCTTAAAGCGTAACTGCCATTTCACTACCAAAAATGAAATTTCTAACATGTGTGATACTGCAGGGCAGATATTCATGTATTTTTCAGTTAATTTTACCTTCCTGATGTCTGTATTCAGCCCTTAGCAACCATATTTCTCTGTGCCTCTATTCCAGCATCTTCCTAAGATGGCCTCTGCTGCTCTTCCTGTGGTGATCTTTGCTCTTCCTTGAGGCCATTCTGTATTCCCTCACTTCCCATAAGCCCTTGCTCTCCTCACATGACTAGCATAGGCGTTTGCGAACGAATCGCGACTTCTCCCTCTTTTCACTCCTTTCACTCGCAGTAAAAGTACGCTAATTAGGTTGAATTGGTACGCATTAGCATACAATCCGTGTGCTGGTAGCCGTACCAATGCATAGCCATTAGCATTACGAATGTGCTAACATACTGCTGGCAGGAATGGGAAAATGGAAGGAGAACACATGAGGCAGTAACGAGAAGAAAATAAGATAGCTGGGGCTTGTTATTATGCAATACCTAATGAGCTCGGATAGGCAGGCATCACATACTGTACTCCTTTCAGGCATTAAAGGCTGGGAGAGGAGCCAGTGTGCCTACTACACTGTGAAGGCGCATCCAGGGCCTTCAGCTCCTCCCCCCAAGAGCTCACCCGTCTCTTGTTTATCAGATAGAAGAAGACGGACTGCACATGGCAACGGTGTGAGGAAGCCCTGCACAATGGTAAGTGGCACACATTTCTCACAGTTTTTCTCATGTGAAACTGAAAATGATTAAATTTTTAAAAACACTAAGGCACATTAATACTACTATGGTATACTATTACCCATTACAGTATAAAAAATGAAACGGCAGTTAAACTTTAAAGACAGGGTTCAAAGCATTCCCCCTGCTCCTCCTCCTTGCAAACCAAGAGAAGTCTTGGTTTCAGTTTAATCCCCTCTGTCTTCACTGCTCCCTCCTAGTGGGAATCTGGTGGGAGGCCAAAGAGCCCACCAATGACTTATCACAGTCTGATAAAAGTTTGAGGAGGAGTGAGGACTAGGACAACGATTGTGTTGTTGGCTGGACCTGGAGCTGAAATAAAAGTAATTAAGAGGAGGTAACATCAGAGGAGGAGGGTGGTGGCAGCAGCAGCAATAAAAAGCAGAGGCAACATGCAGCCAGAACCTCCCCAAAAAAATGCTAGGGCCAGATTTGCTTTTATTGTGATCAGCTTGGGAACTGGTGATGCCGCCGATACCACAGACGCAGGCTCAAAACATGCCAGACCTACTCCAAGCTTGGCTGCCCCTAGCTCTGTACGGAGTATGTGAGTATCTCCCAGGTGGCATCTGGTACTTTTCTCCTCAGTGCTGAAAGACAAAAGCATTGACATGTGCAAGATTTGCAGGATTTAGTTGTGGGCATTCAAACTCAAACATGGGCACCATGGCTCTGTTATAGCATATGATGTAGCATCACCCAACCGAGTGGGAAAATAAAAGTGTCCGCCAGCTAGTGCAACAAGACTGCCCTCCTTTTTCTGATCTCCTTTGAAGCAGCCAGGCCACATGCACATACAGTACAGTGCTTTTGTCATCGTCATCATCACTTACTGTGTCTCCCATTCCTCCTCTTCCTACTCCGCTCTGCCATCAGATATCTTTAAGCCTTGTACCGGGTTGGGCTCCCTAGGATACAGCGCAATAACAAAGGAGAAAAGCAACTCCAAAACCATATTTTTTTTACTTTAACGTGGTCATGAACACAATCACAGATGCTGGTAACACACAAATAAATTTACATACAGCCAGCCAGGAGGCTGAGACCCTTATGCTTTACAGCGCGACGCCCTCCTGTGGATGCTGAAAGTATTAGCGGTAAATTTACCTGCTGGTGGGCTCAAATAGACCAGCCTCGCCTTACCTGTTATTACACTAGAGTCAGGAACAATTGTTGGGTGTGTAATGCGGGCTAGCCTGGACATCTTATTCCCTGCTATAACAATTACTTCCCCCAACAACTGGTTAAACACCACAATCTTATAGTGCTTCTCCTGAATACACCAGCCTGGCTTGAATTAGTTGTGAAGCTTCTCAGCTCTCTGGTGTGAACTGATACTTTCAAATGTGAAGTCCTTGTTAAGAGCAGTTCACAGACTTGTGGCCTGACACAAACAGTAAGCCTAACTAACTGACTACAGGCCTGGTCTCGGTCTCTAGGATCCTAGGCAAAACTGTATGAGATGTATGCACGATTAGTTTTACCGACCTGGGTATGCTTTATGCAAGCTGGAGACTGTGGATGGAACAAGGGTTTTTCCAGCAAGTGTGCGATACCGCAGTGTCTGTGGCTTTACTCCTCAGTTCTCATTGGCGGTCCTGGCAGCAGTTCCCCTTCCTCTGGACAAGATCAGGGTAATGGACACGATCAGCTCCCCTTGGCTGCAGCTCTGGTCTCTGGAGGATGCTCTCTCGCTTTGATGTTGAGGGATTCTCCTCAAACAGCTCCTGGAATGCCTCTTCCAAGCTCACCCTAAGATTGCTGCTGCTGCTTTCCTCCCCAGGTTTTGTAACTCCACCTCCTGGAGAGTTTTCAGCATCACATGAATCTAGAAATGCAGTCCTTTTTAGCTATGCTAGGAAAAAGCGGCCTCTCGTGGCCAAACAGCAAAATGTTAGTCCAAATCATTTAACTTCATTTACACAAATACAATGCCCAGACAATGTTTCCTCATCACACATATCCATAATGCACTGTGTGGCCAACAAACAACTCACATCCAGAAATCCACTGCTGCACAAGCTTAAATCCCACTTGGCTCAGCTGCTAGCGGTGCAATCTGTGCTATACCATTTAGCTGTGGATTCTGCTGCCTTTAGCGAGATAATGGTGTGTGCTTAGCCTCGCTGGAAGATACTTGGCCAGCATTATTTCTCCCAAAAAGCCATCCCTGCCTTGTACTGTCACATGGTGGAAAACATGGGACTCTCCTTGCAGGTTAGTTGCACCGATTTCTGCGACTTTGCCC
>ONZH01016595.1:0-20982 GCA_900303285.1 Rhinella marina
ATTAGATTAGCCCGTATTTTGGACCAGAGTGACAGAAAATTTCTGGACCTCAGAATTAGCTGCAGGGACATCGGAAGATGGCAGAGTAGGAAGCAGGATTAAACGGGGGTGTTGACGAAGAATGGAGATTTCTGGGTGGACTCATGAAATAAATTGTTGTGGGCACCCAGCCCAAGGTAGCAGTTCCACCCAGTTGTCCTGAGTAGGAGAAATATACAGTCTAAGAAATTTTTCCAGGTCCTGGTTCACCCTCTCGGTTTGCCCATTAGACTGTGGGTGGTGGGCAGTTCAAAAGTTCAGCTTGACGTTGAGTAGTTTACACAGAGCTCGCCAAAATCATGACCTAAATTGGGTTCCTGTATCGGACACAATTTCGAGAGGACAACCATGCAGACGGAAGATGTCTTGGATAAAGATAGACGCGAGAACTGCTGCTGAGGGTAGACCCGTAAACGGTGTAAAATGAGCTATCTTTGAAAATCGATCGACCATGAGCCAGATGGTATCATACCCCTTAGAAGGTGGAAGTCCATGGAGATATGAGTCCATGGACTCTCCGGAGTGGGAAGGGGGTGTAGAAGACCAATGGGAGGTCCTGGAACCCCTTTGTGCTGGGCGCACAAGTGACAGGCCGCCACAAATTCTCGCACATCTCAGGGAAGAGAAGGCCAACAATAGTTTCTTGCAAGTAGATCGCAGGTCTTCTTGAATCCAGCATGTCCTGAGAATAGGGAGCCATGAGCCCATGCCAATAGTTTAGGGCGAGACTCCAATGGAACAAAAGTCTTCCCCGGAGGGGTGGCTTCAGGAGTGGTGGCTGAGAGTAGTATCCGCTTGGGGTCTATTATGTGTTCAGGACCCACACCTGGTTCCTTGTCCTCGGCGTCGAACGATCTGGAGAGAGCGTCTGCTATAACATTCTTGGTGCCAGGACGGTAAGTGATTAATAAATCGAACCAGGAGAAGAACAGGGACCACCGAGCTTGACATGGGTTCAGCCGTCGGGCAGAATGAAGGTAAAGGAGATTCTTGTGGTCAGTGTATACCGTAATGGGATGCAGGGCTCCAACCAAAAGGTGTCTCCACTCCTCCAATGCCAACTTAATGGCAAGAAGCTCCTTGTCCCCGATTCCATAATTCTTTTCAGAAGCTGAAAACTTCTTGGAGAAGAATCCACAAGGGTGAATCTTCCCATTGGGTAATTGTTGAGAGAGAACCGCCCCAACAGCGAATGAGGAAGCATCCACCTCCAGGAAAAAGGGCAAGGAGGTATTCGGTTGGCTGAGGATTGGGGCGGACAGGGACCTGTCCTTGAGTAGTTGAAAGGCTTGGTTGGCCTCCGGGGACCACTGACAAGGATCAGCTGATTTGCGTGTTAGTGCTAAATCTTTGATGAACCGCCGATAGTAGTTGGCGAAGCCCACAAATCTCTGAATAGCCTTCAGTCCCGTAGGCTGTGGCCAGTTCAACACAGCTTGAACTTTATCCGGATCCATCTTCAGGCCGGTACCAGACAAGATGTATCCCAAGAAAGGAACAGATGACTGCTCGAAGAGGCACTTCTCTAGTTTGCAGTAAAGTTGGTGGACCCTCAGGCGTTTTTAAGACTTGACGAACGTTGCCAAGATGATCTGAGAGGGAGCGAGAGAAAATCAGGATATCATCCAGGTATATGATCACGACAGAGTACAGCATGTCCCTGAAAATCTCATTGATAAAGTTCTGGACTTTAGCACTGCAGGAGTATTGCAGAGGCCAAAGGGCATGACCAGGTACTCGTAGTGGCCATCCCGAGGATTGAATGCCGTCTTCCATTCATCCCCGGGCTTAATACGGATCAGATTATATGCACAGAGCAAATCCAACTTAGTAAATACGGTAGCACCCCGAATTCTGTCGAATAACTTGGAAATCAGTGGCAACGGGTACTTGTTCTTGATGGTGATGTCATTCAGACCCCGATAATCTATGCAAGGACGGAGACCCCCATCCTTCTTCTCCACAAAGAAGAATCCAGCACCTGCTGGGGAGGAAGAAGGTCTGATGAACCCCCGAGCGAGATTGTCCTTGATATATTCGGACATAGCCTGCGTTTCAGGAAGAGGCAGAGGGTAAGTATGGCCCCGAGGGGGAGTTTTGTTGGGCAATAAATCAATAGCACTGTCCCAGGGACGATGAGGTGGGAGTTTCTCCGCTTGTGACTTGCTGAAGACATCAGAATATGTGGAATACTGGGAACAACTCCTTCAGTACTGGAACAACAAAGAGTGATGATTCCGGGAGGAGACACTTTCTGTAAGCAGGACGACTGACAGTCACGACCCCATGACATTAATTCTGGTTCAATGTTTTTTTTTATTGAAGTTTTTCAAAGAAAACATTTTTTGTTTTTTTTTTGAACAATATAATACAACAATAGGGAATGAAGTATATAGTACAGTGTTTGCATACAATAAAGTATGTTTGGAGACAGAGTAGTAGTATAGCAAAGATTTTAACATATAGATTGAATGGGTTGTCGTTGGAGAAGCCATGAGATCGGTGATTACTCACACTAGATCGATGACTCACCCTATATAAACACGGAAGTATACTTCTTATTACAGGGGGGATATAGAGAACTATTATTCTAAAGAAAAGGGAAGAACATTCTAATTTAACAGTTAGACATATAATTTAAAACACAAAAACAGGTTTAGCATATAACACACAGTTGTGTAGAAAAAGGGAAGGGAGACAATATAGTCCTCGAAGTTTTGTACTATTTTAACACTTATTTAGTTTTATAAAAAGTGGAGTTTTTCCACTCTTTCCAAATGTTAAAGAATTTTTCAAGATTACCAGTACTCCTCGCATGCATTTCCTCAAAGTTATAATTCATATTTACCTTATTTATTATAACAGATATCTCCGGAATTTCATCCGACTTCCACTTACTGGCAATAGTTTGAATTGAAGCGGTAAGGATATGATGTACTATTGTTCTATAGGTACTGGGAATATTGCATATTCCAATACATAACAGACAAAGCTCCGGAGATAGTGGGATATGCAATCCCAATGGTATTAGAATTTTGTTGAGAACGTCTGTCCAGAAACGGGTTATTCATGGACAATCCCAAAAAATGTGGAGTAAATTACCTATTCTCCCATATTTTCTCCAACACACGTTAGAGGAGTCGGGAAATATTTTCACCAATTTATAAGGAGTATGGTACCACCGAAATGCAAGTTTACAAAAGGCTTCTAAGTGATCTGTGCACGAGGAGCTCTTAGTAACGGATAGGAAAGTTTTTTTCCAATCATAAATACTGATTTTATGGTTTAGATCTTTACTCCATTTATTAATATGAGAAGAATGGTTGTCATTATATGCATCAGTCAGGTGAGAGTAGAACACTTTCAGGCCTGACATATTGGTGGTAAATCTGTTTTCAAGAAGAAGAAATGTATTAGGGTGGATCTTAGGGAATTTCTTATTTATCTTGTTCAAGAAAGTCCTGATTTGGAGGTAAATCCACAAATCTATCCTAGGGAGATTGTATATTTGGCTTAATTTTAAGAAATTAATCATCACTTCCCCTTGGTACAGGTCCTGTATATTTTGCCATGTATAAGGAAAACTAGCTTGTAATATTTATTTTATCTTTTATATTCATATCTAGAATTAGAGATTTAGAATCGTTGACTTTGTAATAGGAGATTTCACCGAATAATTTAATTAATGTTTGGATTTTTGGAAGGGCAAGTCTAGGTACTGTTGAACATATAAGAATTTCATCCGCAAATAGGTTTATTTTATGTCTAGTTTTTCCAATTTGAATGCCTGGAATATCTGTGGAATTCCTAATTAATTCTACAAAAGGTTCTAGTGCCAAAACAAACAAGATTGGTGACAGGGACAGCGTCTAGTGACAGTAGGATTGAAGGTATTTTGTATTTTTGTACATACATGTCATGTAATATATTAATGACTCTTCTTGTTCCATCAGATGCTTGTCTGCCCATTACAAAACCTACTTGATCATGGTTGATTATATTTGGGATAATTAAGGCCATTCTATTAGCTAGTATTTTGGCATAAATTTTTATGTCAGTATTAATTAATGAGATGGGTCTATAATTGGTGATCAGAGATGGGTCTTTATTTGGTTTGGGGATTGTTATTATATTAGCTTGAATCATTTCCGTTGGAAATAGGCCTAAGTTAGTTGATTCATTGTACACGTCAGTTAAATGTGGGCTGAGGATATTGCTAAATAGATGGTAATATTCATTAGTGTATCCATCAGGGCCTGGTGATTTCTTTTGTTTTAGTGTTAGGATCGTTTTTTGTATTTCTTGGAGCAAAAATGGTACATTAAGGGTCTTCTTATGTTCTTCTGTAATCTTGGGTAAATTGATTTTTTCTAAGAAGGAGTGAATTGATTGAGTGGATGGTTGCGGGGTTAATGGATCATTTTTGAGATTATATAGTTGTTCATAGTAGTTTTTGAATTGTTCTACTATCAGTTTAGGGTTCATAATTTGACTATTAGAGGATTTATCTTTAATAAAGGCTATTTTTGATTTATTTTGTATTTGTTTTACTCTATTGGCCATTAGAGCAGAAGATCTATTATTTTGGGAATAATATTTCTGTTTTATGATAGAAAGATTTTTTTCGAACTTGTCAAGTAGTAAGGTTTTAATATTGTTTCTTATCTTTTTTTTTTTTGGAAAATATTTTATTGATTTTCAATTATAACAAATTATAATAAATAATACCAGTACATATGATATACATGGTGCTTAGAGCCTTACATATTCAGCGTTACAATGATCCAGTAACGTACATCATATGATAGAAGATGTATACATACCAGCCCCCCCAAACAAACTCCCTTAGAACAACCCAAACTCCCCTTCAGATGCTGTAATTGCTGTATATATGTATATATATATATATATATATATATATATACATATTTCCTTTATAGTATAATGTTGGTTGTTTTTTAATATAAGTTTTATTCAAGATGATCGCTGTGTCTTAACTACCTATCTTCCATTGCAATTTCTTCCCAAATTTTATGAAAAAGAAATGTCTTTTGTGTGAGTCTTCTTCAGATGAAATCTCTTGCTTCTTCTTGTGAACAAAAGGCTTCAATAAATGTATTCCATTTTTTAAAGTGAGTCTTATTCTTTTTGTCATTTTTCCCTTATGTGACCTATTTATCAGCTTTTAAGCATAGTTTTGCATGGTCAATAATTTCCTGTAGTGATGGTAGCATTGGAGATAACTAATGTCTTAAAAAACATCTTTTAGCAGCTAATAATATAACATGCATTATTTGTGGAGTTTGGGGAGTGGTGCTATGAAATAACACTTCTTCCAGAGTACATGTTAGTTTTGCTTGTAGTTTAGTATTACATTCATGGGTTAATTGGCTCCATACTTTTTGTACTGGCCTACATTCCCAAAGGCAGTGCAAAAGATCAGCAGCAGGTAACATACACTTAGGACATGATGTTTGTAGTTTATTTTGACTGGATGTGGGACTAAACTGTACGTTGAAGACATATATGGCTTTATGCATAAATTTAAAGTGGGTCTCTCTCCATATCTCACTGGATACTGGCTTTTGTACATTGATCCAACCTCTAAGTATGTCAGCTGTTGATATCTTAGTAGTCAATCTTTTGTCCCAAATCTTAAAGAGTTTTTCTTTGATAGCTTGTGATATTTTTTTCCTAAGTTCCCCATAAATAAATGCTATTGATATTGTATTAAGCATGGGTTGAATTATATCGTCGAAATCATGTTGGGTGAATTCTAATTTAGCTTGTATCAGTCTTGGTTTTAGAAACCCCAAAAGTTGATAATATGTAAGGCAGTGTTTGGTCTCAATATGGAACAGGGCACTAAGCTCTTGGAAAGTATAATATTTTTGAGTTTGAGTGTTCCATAATTCTTTTACTGATTTTATGCCTCTCGCTTGCCAGTCTAGAGATTGTTTATTTAGGAATCCTGCCGGGAATTCAGGATGAGAGCAGGGGGTTAAGTGTTTAGAGGTGAGAACAGGTAGGTGGAATATTTTCCTCGCAGCTTTCCATGCTGCTACTGTATCCTTGAGTAATATACTCTTTTTCAATTTGGTGGGGAATGCTGAGTAATTAGTATGAAGCATAGCATTAAGGCTCCATGGGTGAACTAGCTGTGATTCCAAATGGAAATTGGAGTATTGGGACGATCCCTTAATCCAATCTATGCCATGTCTCAGTAGGCTGGCTATATTATAGTGACATATATCTGGGAATCCTACTCCCCCCTCCTCCCTTGTTAGCATCAATGTAAGTAAAGCAATCCTCGGTTTTTTGCCTATCCAAAGGAAACGACGAAATGCTAGATGGACAGTATTTACATCTTTGTGTTTTAAAAGCAATGGGATTGTTTGCAATTGATATAATAACTGGGGGAAGCATATAATTTTTATCAAATGGCATCTGCCCAATATGGATAGCGGCAAGTTTTTCAACTTTTCTAGATTGGAGGCTATGCGTTTAATTAAATCTGGGTAGTTTAAGTGATAAATTGATTCAGGTGTTCTTCCTATATGAATCCCTAGATACTTTATAGAACGATTGCTATTGTGATTGGGAATTTGTCACATGAGGTATGTATCTTCGATTGTTGCTGTAGATATAGAATTTCACATTTGGAAACATTCACTTTAAAACCCTAGAAAGAGCCAAAATGGGTAAGTAGATTGAATAGTTTCGGTATATCACTGTGTGGTTGAGACAGAAAGACCAAGAGGTCATCTGCAAACAAAGCATGTTTTACTTCAGTGTTTCCCACTTTTATTCCTTTTATATCATTGTCCATGGCTATGGTTCTGGACATAGGTTCAATTGCCAAATTGAATAGCAAGGGGGACAAGGGGCATCCCTGTCTAGTGCCTTTGTGCAAAGTAAATCTGGGGGAAAGAAAACCTGGAGTGTAAACCTGTGCCATTGGCGAATCATATAGCGTCAACAGGTAGTTACGAAAGGGTCCCACTAGTCCTATTGAGTCTAACACTTTGTTCAGCCAGTCCCAGGCCATGTTGTCAAAAGCTTTTTCTGCATCTATAGCTACGATGGCCGGGGACTGGCCAACTCGTGGTTTCATTTTAATGTCATCTAGTACTGCTAATACCTTTCTAATATTTGTTACTGCTGCCCTTTGTTGTGTAAATCCTGCTTGTTCTGGCAATAGTAGCTCTGGTATCAATTTGGCTAGTCTGTTGGCCAAGATCTTAGAGATGATTTTAATGTCCACGTTTATGAGAGAAATCGGTCTATATGAGGAAGCTAGGAAAATATCTTTGCCCGATTTTGGTAGTACTTTAATATATGCTATACTCGCTAAGGTCGACATTTTGCCATTTGACATGTAATCATTGTATAGTGAAGTCAAAGTGGGAGTAATATCCCTCAGTACTTTATAGAATTTTCCTGTGTACCCATGAGGTCCAGGGGCTTTATTGGACACTAGGTTCTTAATAGTTTCCGTGACCTCTTCTATGGTTATTGGTGAGTTTAAAACATTGAGGTCTGGAGGACTAATAGTGGGCATGGGATGATCTATCAACCATTGAGTGGCTTCATCTGCGTGTCCCACATGTCTTGTATATAGGGTTTCATAAAAGTTTTTAAATATGGCATTGATGTGGGAGGGGGTTGAGTGTGTATTGCCTGCATAAACTTTTAGAGCTAGTATGGGTGATGTCTGACACGGTCCTCTTGCTAAACATGCCAAAAGACTCCCTGCTTTGTTACCATATTTGAATAATTTGGCTTCCAAGTATGACCTAAACATGTTTTCCTTTTTCTTGACCCATTGGTCATAGTTTGTTTTTGCAGTGACCCATTTCTCTTTGTTGTGAGGGTTTGGAGTGGTTTGGTAGGTGGTGTATGTCTCTTTAAGGGCTTGGCTACATTTTCGTAAAGTCACCTCTGTCTGTTTTTTAAGATTAGATACGTAAACTATAATTCTGCCTCAAAGGACTGACTTCCCAGTTTCCCATAGTAGCTATGTGTCTTTTGTGTCTTTGTTGAATCCCATATATTCAGTCCACCAATGTGTTAATTCAGACTCGAAAAACTTGTCACCTACGAGTTCAGAGGGGAATCTCCAGATGAAGTCTGTGCCTCTGGGAATGGTGTCTGTTAATGTAAGTTGTACTGGAGCATGGTCCGAAATTACCATATCTTCAATTCGTACATGTTGAGTCCTGTTCTGTAGTGTGTTTGAGATAAGAAAATAATCTAGCCTAGACCATGAATCGTCCACGTTAGAATAGTGCGTGAATTCCCTGCCCTCAGGATGTTTGGCTCTCCATATGTCGCATAGGGAATACATTTGACAAAAGCTAGGTAATGTGGAGTCCCTAGCTCGTGGCATGATCATTTTTTCCCTAGAGTGAAATCTATCTTCCAAATGATTATACACTGCATTCATGTCGCCCCCGAAATTATAAGATTTTTACAAGTGACTTTCGCCAGTGTCTTCCCCCAATTCAGCATAAAAGCATAAAAGGAGGAGTTATTGTAATTGTCATATACATTATAGATATTTATGTCGTCAGATGGGGAGTGCAGGCTCACTTTCAGGATCCTGCCCTCATCATCCGAGAAACATTCCTGCACAGTATAAGGAAAATTTTTATGTAGTAAGGTGATTACCCCTGCCTTAGAATTGTTGGAGGGGGAACACAGAACTTTTCCTACCCATAACTTTTGCATTCTGGTACTATCCACTCCAGTTAAATGTGTTTCTTGTAACAATGCTACATCTGCCTTTAATCGTTTTAGATGACATAAGACCATCATTCGTTTTTGGCGTGATTTCAACCCCTTTACATTCCACGTTATAACTCTCATATAGTTGTTATCAGGTTAATGAAGTATTTCTTTACCAACAGGTATGGCAGTTGAGCAGCATAGCACCTGATTCCCTCCCCTCCCCTAATTCCCCATACATATAACATAAGAATACAGTAGAACACATATAGAACTTTGTCAATTTTGACAACAGAACAGAATATCAGAAATGTGAGAAACCAGCCCAATGTGGCACCTGTGTAATGAGATTGCCTCCATTGATAACGGCTGTTGGTGACCTCACTTCTTCCCACCATGCTGATGTACATGCTATAAACCTAATATCGCATTGTGCAACTCTAAAGTATCTTGGGTAAGAGCCCTAGGATCGAACATTATTTCCTGGATATTAAATAGAAAAGGTGATAACTGTAGCTATAGTAAAAATTAAACATTGAACAGTATATTGAAAAGGATATAGCTGGTTGTCCATGCTTTCAAATCTTCCCATGATTGGTATTCCAGGATTTTCATGCGGGTTCCAAAGGGTGGCGGTTGTTATGCCGAGAGTGCTTTTCTCTGGGTTCCAACGCAGGCCAACTAGAAAAGGAGTCTTTAGGTCCAGCGACGGCTGCCCAATTTTCTTTTATAGATATGGCTTCCTTTTGCCTTTTAAGAGGATCCCTGTGATGTGGTTCTGATACATCAAACCCCAGGTTGTCTCGTGCCTCGGAAAAGGATGTATATGTGGAAGTAGTCCCATCTGGGTGAAAGATTTTTAGTACTGCTGGGTATAAGAGAGCGAATCTGATATGTCAATCATATAACTCCGAACACAAGCCGGAAAATTCCCGTCTGCGTTTTTGCACTTCGGCTGAATAGTCTCCGAAAATCAAGAGTCTCTGGCCTTGTATTTCTACTGCTGAGCGGTTCTGCTTGTAGGCTCTGAGAATGGCAGATTTATCTGTAAAGTCCAAATATTTTACTATTACCGGTCTTGGTCTTCTGGTAAGTGGACTTTAGGTTATGTTCAGATCCCGATCGTAAGTCAGGCCCTATCCTGTGGGCTCTCTCCACCTTGCATCGGTTAGGTAGCCCCAATGCTTTAGGTATGTCACATTCACATAACTGGAGGAGTTCTTGTGCGGGAACCGACTCTGGGATGCCTATGATACCTAGATTGTTACTGCGTGAGTGGTTTTCTAAGTCTTCGACTTTGTCTTTGAGCATTTTGTTTTCCTACATTGCTGAATCAATGTGCACTTTCATTGCATTTCAGGAGTCTTCTAACATCTGTAGTCTTTGCTCTATGCCATCTAGCCTGACGCCATGTTCGGTAGAGGTAGCCTGCAGGGACTGAAGCGTCAGCCCCACTGTATTAGCTAGAGACTACTGTAGGTCTGGCAATATTCTGTTGGCCACTTCAATGGCTAGCTTTACATAATCTATGTGCAGTTCTTCACCCCCTGTATGAATGTCTGGGGAGGCGTACTCTGGTGGAACATCTATGTTTGTGACCCATAAAGACGGGAGTGGAAGCTCATCTTCCGCCATGTCAGTTTCCCGCGCTACAGATTTTGCTGGCCTACCTTGGCTCTTTGTTTTACTTTTACTCCCCATATTTAACAGGAATCGTGATTCTGATGATCCTGGTATTCCTCCGGATCCCGGCTTCCTCAATGCGCAGGCGCGGGATTTCGCACTCGGACAGGGCCGGGAGCCGAAAGAGCTGGCTGCCTGGCCCTGTCAATCACCGGAACGGAGGAGGTGTAAGAGAAGGAATTACGCCGCTACTAGGTGCAGTGTTAACGCCCCTGCACCTAGGGAAGCTCATTTACATATTTTAAAAACGCTATTTTCTCAAAAACTACGCTACAGAAAACTATAAAATTAACATATCTGTCATCAGGTGTCATTTGCGCATTGCAAATGACACTCAGTTTGCAATGCTAAAATCTGATGACAGAAACCCTTTAAAATAGATTATCAGATAATTTATTTTTAATAGATAAGTCATTTAACAAGTAATTGTTGATTTTCCAGATGTAATTATTGCCTTGGGTATTTGATTCTTTTAATGTAGTATATAGAGGAGCATGGTCTGACCATATTATATGTCCTTTTGTTGAGTTTTCTATTAATTGTAATGAGACATTGTCCACAATGCAGTAATCTATTCTAGTATACGTATCAAATACCTGAGAATAGAAAGTATAATCTTTCTCATTTGCGTTCAGACATCTCCATGTATCAAATAGATTATTGTCATATAGGGGAACGTGTAGGGGAAGGTCTTCTTGATCTATTTGTCGTATCAAGAATTGGATCTGATATTAGGTTGAAGTCTCCTAATATCAGTAACTGGCCTGTCTTAACCCCTTTGCGCCCAGCGCCGTACATGTACGGCACTGGGGCGATGCGGGCACATGGCGGCCGGCGCGGTCTCTGCTGTTTCTAACAACAGAGACTTGCCGCTACTTACCGCCATCGGCGGCGTCTTCCTGGTTGATTAGATGCCGTGATCACACGTGATCACGGCATCTAGTTGCGTTTCAACCCGGAAGCATTCGCTTCCGGGTGGTGTACAGACACCCCGTGTGGCCAATCGGGGTGTCTGTACACCATATGAAAACTGTAATCCTCGCTGGTGAGGATTACAGTTTTCAAAGTGCAATTCTTATTCTGGCCACTAGATGGCAGGCCAGGATAAGAAATGAGCAACTCATGGATTTCTGAGTCTATAAAATCCATAATTGCTCATAAAGAAAAAAAAAAAAAAGCCACAATATATAAGCCCATATTTGAGCTTTCTAATAGTAAAAAAAAATGTTAAAAAAAATGTTAAAAATATATAAAAAATAAAAAAGATGTAAAAGTTCAAATCACCCCCCTTTCCATATAAGTAAAAAATAAATACCTAAATAACAATAAATATAGACATCATGGGTATCACCGTGACCGAAAACACCCGTACTTTTAAAATATTAAAAAAAAATTCCAATACGGCGAATTGTGTGGTGGAAAAAAGCGTCCAAATGGCGATTTGCCGTTTTTTGTCGCTTTTTTTTTTCTAAAAAAAATTAAATAAAAAGTGATCAAAAAGTCATACACACCCCAGAATGGTATCAATAAAAACTTCAGATCGTCCCGCAAAAAATGAGCCCCCATACAGCTCTGTACACATAAATACCAAAAAGTTATAGGGGACAAGATTTGACAAGGAAAAAAAAAGGGCAACTTTCTAATTATTTTATCACTATGAAAACGCAGGAAAAACTATACATATTAGGTATTGCCGGATTCGTACTGACCAGTAGAATGAAAGTAACGGATCAGTTTTAATGCACATCGAACGCTGTAAATAAGAAACCCGTAGAACTGTAGCGGAATAGCATTTTCTTTGCAATTTCACCCGGTTTGGAATTTTTTTCCCGCTTCCCACTACACCGTATGCAATATTAAATGGTGGCGTTGGAAAGTACAACTTGTCCCGCAAAAAACAAGCCCTCATACAGCTATGTGAACAGAAAAATAAAAGAGTTATGTCTGTTTGAAGGCAGGGAGCGCAAAACGAAAATGCAGAACCGAAAAAAGCTCCGGGGGTCAAGGGGTTAATTATATGGATTTTTTTCAATACTTTATTCAAAAAAGGGATTTGTCCTGAATTTGGGCAATAGATGTTACATAGTGTATATTCTATATTATTTATTTTGCATATAAGAACAAGAAATCTTCCCCCAACATCAGAGATTACCTTCATACAATCGAAAGCTCTTATTGCAATAGATACACCAGCCTTTTTTTGAATTCGCACATGCATGATAAATTTTTATTTTTCACTCTTTTCGTGTCTTCCTGTATGAGATGAGTCTCTTGGATACAGACTATGTCTGAATATGTAGTTTTGGCTTCTTTCCACAAAGATAGTCTCTTGAAGGAATGGTTAAGTCCTTTCACATTCAACGAGAGTATCTTAATAGTCATGTTGTGTAAAAGTATATGGCTTACGGTTAGCTGAATCTTCCTTGTAGAAATTTATTAAGCGTTGAAGCAAGAATATTCAGTATCCATAGGTTTCTTTCGCATAAGAGGACTTGGGAGGTAGATATTCTCTGTTATGAAGAGCATTCAAGTATAACCTGTTAAGATAAAAACAAAACAAAAGAGAAACAAGAACAGAACAATCCACCACATTGGTGGAAAAAGGACATAGAACAATCTGAATGATCGACATTTGTGGGGTTAAAAGTCAAGAATGCGATGTATTGAAAGACTCCAGGTTAGACAAGCAAAGTTCAGGTCCCATTGGTGGATGTTGACCAATCTTTAGGTGAAGTAGAAGGCAGTTTGGTTTGTTTATGTTGTTGTAATTCTGTGATATCCAGTCACCAGAGTTCGAGCAGCTTCTGACCTTGGTCTATGTTGTTAATGATATGCATACCACCGTCTTTATAAATAAGGATTTTTGTTGGGAAACCCCATTTATTGTAACAGGGAGGCCGGCGACGCGCTCCCTCCACACAGCGCCGCCGGACCTCTCCGCCCTCTAGAGACGAGCAGTAGGGAATTGAAGTGCTGGTCTGGTCAGCCAACACTTCATCAGTTAATTATCTTTTGAGTTTTTAGCCATGTGGTGCTGATCACACCACATGGCTACTTTGCATATTGTTTTGTCAGCAATACTCCGCCTCAGGTCATGTGATGCTGGCCACATCACGTGATCCTGGGCGGGCTATTTAAAGATGGCAACTGCCTTGACAAGTTGCCTGTTATTGAAGTTCCTTCCTTGCAGTACTGTGCGTATTTCTACTTGTGACCTGCCGTATTACCTGACCTATTGCTTGTGACCTCAACCTTGCTTTTGCCTCATCCTCGGATCCTGACATACATTCCTGGTTTGACCTTTGTTTGCCTGACTATTCGACTATTGTGTCTGTTTGTTTCCGTGTCCGTTTGTTGTTCTCCCTTCCCTGCACCCTCACGTAGCAGAGAAGGGTTTGCCGTCCAGTTGCTCCCCCTGGACCTTTAGCCTTGGGTGTGGCAAATATGGGATTTATATGGGATTTTGTTGTTTCTGAGACAAGCAGTGATAGGTTGAAGCTTTTTTCTTTCTATTATGGTAGCTTGAGATAGATCGGTGAACAGTGAGATCTTTTCATATGGTTCTGGTAAAGAGCCTAATTTTCTGGTAGCGGACATAATTTCTTCTTTTATATGGAAAAAGTGGATATGGGCCAATACGTCCCTAGGTCTTGATTCTGGTATAGATTTTGGTTTGGGCAACCTGTGTGCCCTGTCCACTGTTAAATCTAGGGGAGTAGCGTGTGGAATAATTGCTTGCATCAGTTTCTGGTCATATGATGAAAGTTCGTTTGGAGAGATACAGTAGATTCTGGTATGCCCCTGAATTTAATATTATTTCTTCTAAATCTATCTTCTAGATCTGCCATTTTATTTTTGATAGCAGTTATATTGTCGTCCAGCGAATTGTGGGCGTCTACCAGCGTGTTGTGAGCTCCAGCGTATTCTGCCATTTTATTTTCAATGTGGTCAACTCTTTCACCCAATTCATCTATATTGCTAGTAAGGGAATTGCAGATTTTTGCTATATCTTTCTTTATAGAAGAGTTTAGTGCAAGGAGCATGTCTTTCATTAAGTTTACTGTTATAGTCTCATTAGAAGTCGGTATATGTTCAAATACACTAATAGAATTTGGTGAAAAAATGGATTTCTGCTCACCTTCATTTTCTGAGTTATAAGAGTCCTGTCTTCTTGGTCTCTGCTTACTAGCCGGGCTTTGGATAGCTGAGGAATCTGATAAAATGGCTTCCTCTTCTTCCTCTGCCCCAGGGAGTGGGAATTGTGAAGGTGGTTTTAATGTTTTAGCTGTCGCTGTATTTTTGCCAATTCTTGAAGTTTTGTAGGTGGTGGGTTTCTTGTTCTGTGTATTAACTTGTTGTTTTCTCATTTCTTTCATTTCTTTCAGGAGGGAAGCCTGAAGAAGAGTTGATGCTGCTTGCTGGGGATCCCTCTGCCTGCCCTCCTCCATCTTTCCTTCCTCCTCTCTCCACCAAGAAGAAATCTTCAAGGTGCTTTAGGTGGGTCCCTGCGTCTCCCTTTGACCATGGTGAGTATGGGCAATGTATTGTAGCTGTATCTCTTACTTTTTCAGGTATGATGAAGCCGTTTCATGTGCTGAGATCGTTGCTGGAACATGGTATGGTAAGGAGCTCCTTCAGAATGCTGCCATCTCCTGCAGCAGCAAGCCACGCCCCCCACGACATTAATTCCCCAGATTTCCAATTGAGGCTGGGGGAGTGCTTCTGTAGCCATGGTAAACCCAGCAGAATGAGTGGACTGATGGCTTTGGAAACCACTAAAAATTCTATTTCCTCTTGGTGCAGAGCTCCCACTCGCATGACAAGGGTTTTGGTGCGGGACAGAATGGACCCATTTGGCACCCGATTACCATTGATGCCCACCAAGGACATGGGACAGGAAAGTGGAACCCATAGAATTCCCCATTCAGATGCAAGGGATAAGGAAATGAAGTTCCCAGCTGCTCCGGAATCCAGGAAGGCAGGTATAGACAATATCCCTTTGGGAGTAAGAAGGGACACAGTGATGGAAAACAGAGGAATTTCTTTCTTCTTTGCAGGAGAGAGACACATGGGACCTAAAACAACCTCTCCTGACTTGCCTAGGTTCTGGCGTTTCCCAGCTTATTGTAACAAGTCCCCACTTGATGGCCATGTCCAGTGCAATAGAGACATAAACGATTCTTCAAACGGTTTTCTCTTTCCTCCCGAGAATGCCGGACAGTTGTAAAGAATTGGAGCATTCTGTTCCCAGAGTGGCAAGGCCCAGGCCAATGCCTTCCCGGTAAGCAAGGAGATGATGAAGGCTACCTTAGCTTTATCGGAAGAAAAGTTTCCAGGAAGGAGCTAAAAATGGATTGAGCACTGATTCAGGAACCCGCAGCAATTCTTAGGGTCTCCATCGTATTTGGAGGAGATGCGGCATAGCCATCACGGATGAAGGAGGTGCCGGGTAGCAACCACCGGCGGTGGCTGCAACGAGTCCAAACGTGTGAAGAGAGATTTCAGACACTGGACAAGCTGCTGTTGGTTCACCTCCTGCTTGTTGACACGCTCCACTACTTGCCATAGCAGGTCAGAGGTAGAAGGTGCTCTGGCAGCTTCCATGGTTAGTGGACCAGAGTATACTGTCACTAGCCTTGCTGGCTGGATATAGCTATGTCTTGCCAGCTTCCGTAGTACTAAAAAGTACTGGCATGCGGAATCTAACAAGCCCCCGGATTTTCACCAGAGCCCGCTGCAAGGCAGGTTGGATTTGTGTGGCCGGGAACGTGCAGGTCGCGTTGCCGCTTGGAAGCAGTAAGGAAACAGCCAAGGACCGGATACCAGCAGGTTAGCAGAGCCGAGGTACAAGCAGAAGTCTTGATACATGGGAGACAAACCGAAGAGGACTTGAGAGCTGGAGTACACTGGGAGAAAGACCTGATACTCTGGCATCAGTCAGGTGCACAGAGCTGCCTTAAATAGGCCTCTAGATGAGAATCAGGTGCTGGACTGATGACAGTTTCACAGAAGGTGTAGGAGCTGCAGTACCGGCTGCCAGCCCCTAGAGGGGGCGAGAGTACCGGCTACTGCAGAGTCTGTTCTAAGAAGCGGCGGCCGGAATCACCACAGCGAACGCTTGCGTAAGGGATCAGACAGCAGCCGCCGAGGGGGGCAGCCCTGTCGACGGGGTGAGTGTAGTGGCGCTATGCGCCCAGATGTGACAGTACCCCCCCTTTTAAGGGTGGACTCCGGACACCCCATTTTGAGCGCCTGTGGAAACTTCCTGCAGAACATCTTCATAAGCTGAGGAGCGTGAAGGTCATCCTTCCTCACCCAGGAGCGCTCTTCGGGACCGTAACCCTTCCAGTTGACAAGGAAGTAGGGGAACCCCTTCGAGGGGAGCGGCCCCGCCGACGGGGTGAGTGTAGTGGTGCTATGCGCCCAGATGTGACAGTCACCATAAAGTGGCCTGGGAAAACCGTGGCACTAATGTAGTGCTACAGCCTGACCCATCTCCCAATGGCCCCCACCCCTTCTCCAGAAGTCAGGGCTCCACCACCTCTGTAGAAAGTAGCTGTGTTTCCTTCCCATTGTCTACTGGTCCTGATGCTCCTCCTACTCCTCATCATGCGTTTCACCAGCAATCGATCCCCAAGGCCATTGCAAAGAGAAAATAGTATGCATACACTCATCCAACAGTGCAGCAGCTGAACCTATACCTGGCCAAGTTGCTGGTACTACAGTGCCTCCCTTTCCATGTGGTTGACTCTGCCCATTTCAGAGAACTGAAGGCTTGTGCCGAAGCAAAGGTGGATAATCCCAAGCTGTCACTACTTCTCTAAAAAAGCGGCACCAGCTCTGCATACATATGTACAGCAGAGGATGGGCCAGTTGTTGAGCCTGCCAGTGTCTGGTACAGTTCACTGCAGCACCGATGCGTGGAGCTATAACTATGGTCAATATATATGTCCTTTATGGTCCACTGGGTAAATGTGTTTCCGGCCCAGGCACACCAGCAACTTGGCCAGGTGATGGCAATGCCGTTTCTGCAGTTTCATTCTGTGATTGCGGCGCCAATGTCTTCCTCCGCCTCCTCATCCTCCAACCTGTCCTCAGCCTCCACTGTAGGCTCAGTTCGGAGTGTTCCTCCAGCATATCTCCAGTGCAGAGCACGGTAGTGTCATGGTGTTCTTCACCTGGCCAGCAAGGGGGAATGGATTCACACCAGGGAGGAACTGCTCGGCGTCATCAACCAAGAAATCGAATCCTGGCTGTCTCCTCGTTAACTAAAGATCGGAACCATGGTCACTGATAACAGGAAGAACATTGTGTCGGTGCTGCATCAAGGAGGGCTGACCCATGCACCCTGCATGGCGCACATCTTTAATCTGGTTTTAATGCAGTTCCTAAAGTCTCCCACCCAACTGCAAGACATCTAGAAAATGGCCAGGAAACTGTACATGCACTTCAGCCACTCTTAACCTACAAAACATGCCCTCCTTGAGCAGCAAAGGCAGAATGGTGTTCCCCAACATCGCCTCATATGCGATGTTTCTACATGTTGGAACTCCACTCTCCACATGTTGGACTGACTACATGAGCAGAGTAGAGATGAGCGAGCATACTCGTCCGAGCTTGGTGCTCGTTCGAGTATTAGGGTACTCGTAAGTACTCGCAGCTCGGACGAGTATCTCACCATACTCGAGGAAATGGCAACTTCCGCATCGTGGTTTTTTTGGCGCCTATAACCACAGCCAATCACAAGCCAGGAGACTCTACAGTACACCCAGCATCACGTGGGGCCCTTACATGTCGATAGCAGGGGTTGGCTGGCCTGATCAGGTGACCCTGGAATATACTACTGACTGGCCGCGGCGCTCGGCTCAGATGCCATCTGGATGTCGTTAGGGATAGAGCTGCTGCCTTTCAGGGACAGTGTTAGGGTCTGAATTTAGTTCTCAGTTAGGCAGGAATCACCCACAAAGAACCCATAAGCCCTTCTAAGGGCTAGAAGAATTTTTTTTTTGTCTCCTGGCTTGGCTGGCTGGCTGGCACTAGTAGTGCAGCTATCGCCATATCTAACCCTGTTTTTTTTTTTTATTGTTCTATCTCAGTGATACAAATCCATTGCACACAGCAGTGTGGAACCATTTTGTGTGTCACAGTTCAGCACTGACTCACTCCAATCCATATATACTGTCCAGGTGAAACTTTCTGTACGTCACAGAATACAACCAAGTCATTTGCTACCAATATCATCTACAGCTTGATCCAGAAAACTCTCTGTGCGACATTTGTCTGGGTTGCAGACTAAATAGCCACCGTTAACAGGGTGTCAGTCAGTTCTACCATATTTCCTGCACGTCACGTTCCCAAAAAAACAAAATATTAAAAAAAAATTATTTTTCAGTTGTTTTAGCTCAGTGATACAAATCCATTTTACTCAGCTGCGTGTAACCTTTCTGTGTGTCACAGTTCAGCACATTCGCTCCGATCCGTATATACTGTCCAGGTGACACTTTCTGTATGTCACACAATACAACCAAGTCATTTGCTACCAATATCATCTACCGCTTGATCCAGAAAACTCTCTGTGCGACATTTGTCTGGGTCGCAGACTAAATAGCCACCGTTAACAGGGTGTCAGTCAGTTCTACCATAGTTCTTGCACGTCACGTTCCCAAAAAAACAAAATTGTAAAAAATAAATTATTTTTTCAGTTGTTTTAGCTCAGTGATACAAATCCATTTTACTCAGCTGCGTGTAACCTTTCTGTGTGTCACAGTTCAGCACACTAGCTCCCATCCGTATATACTGTCCAGGTGACACTTTCTGTACGTCAAAGAATACAACCAAGTCATTTGCTACCAATATCATCTATAGCTTGATCCAGAAAACTCTCTGTGCGACATTTGTCTGGGTCGCAGACTAAATAGCCACCGTTAACAGGGTGTCAGTCAGTTCTACCATAGTTCTTGCACGTCACGTTCCCAAAAAAACAAAATATTAAAAAAAAAATTATTTTTTCAGTTGTTTTAGCTCAGTGATACAAATCCATTTTACTCAGCTGCGTGTAACCTTTCTGTGTGTCACAGTTCAGCACATTCGCTCCGATCCGTATATACTGTCCAGGTGACACTTTCTGTATGTCACACAATACAACCAAGTCATTTGCTACCAATAATCATCTACCGCTTGATCAGAAAACTCTCTGTGCGACATTTGTCTGGGTCGCAGACTAAATAGCCACCGTAACAGGTGTCAGTCAGTTCTACCATAGTTCTTGCACGTCACGTTCCAAAAAACAAAATTGTAAAAAATAAATTATTTTTCAGTTGTTTTAGCTCAGTGATACAAATCCATTTTACTCAGCTGCGTGTAACCTTCTGTGTGTCACAGTTCAGCACACTAGCTCCCATCCGTATAACTGTCCGGTGACACTTTCTGTACGTCAAGAATACAACCAAGTCATTTGCTACCAATATCATCTATAGCTTGATCCAGAAAACTCTCTGTGCGACATTTGTCTGGTCGCAGACTAAATAGCCACCGTTAACAGGGTGTCAGTCAGTTCTACCATAGTTCTTGCACGTCACGTTCCCAAAAAAAACAAAATAAAAAAAATAAATTATTTTTTCAGTTGTTTTAGCTCAGTGATACAAATCCTTTTTACTCAAGCTGTGTGTAACCTTTCTGTGTGTCACAGTTCAGTACACTGGCTCCATCCGTATATACTGTCCAGGGTGACACTTTCTGTACGTCACAGAATACAACCAAGTCATTTGCTACCAATATCATCTACCGCTTGATCCAGAAAACTCTCCGTGCGACATTTGTCTGGGTCGCAGACTAAATAGCCACCGTTAACAGGGTGTCAGTCAGTCCTACCATAGTTCCTTCACGTTACGTTCCCAAAAAAACAAAATTGTAAAAAAAATCTAAAAAAACAAATATAAAAAAAAAAAAAAATTTTCAGTTGTTTTAGCTCAGTGATACAAATCCATTTTACTCAGCTTTGTGTAACCTTTCTGTGTGTCACAGTTCAGCACATTCGCTCCGATCCGTATATACTGTCCAGGTGACACTTTCTGTACGTCACACAATACAACCAAGTCATTTGCTACCAATATCATCTACCGCTTGATCCAGAAAACTCTCTGTGCGACATTTGTCTGGGTCGCAGACTAAATAGCCACCGTTAACAGGGTGTCAGTCAGTCCTACCATAGTTCCTGCACGTTACGTTCCCAAAAAAACAAAATTGTAAAGAAAAATATAAAAAAACAAATATAAAAAAAAAATTTTTTTTCAGTTGTTTAGCTGAGTGATACAAATCCATTTTACTCAGCTTTGTGTAACCTTTCTGTGTGTCACAGTTCAGCACATTTCGCTCTGATCCGTATATACTGTCCAGGTGACACTTTCCTGTACGTCACAGAAATACAACCAAGTCATTTGCTACCAATATCATCTACTGCTTGATCCAGAAAACTCTCTGTGCGACATTGTCTGGCGCAGACTAAATAGCCCCTTAACAGGGTGTCAGTCAGTC